>JARJPP010000137.1:0-65370 GCA_030782485.1 Beauveria brongniartii
AATTAGATATAAAAAGGTAAAAATAAATAAATAAATTTCTAAAAAGCTATAAAGGGAAGTAGTCCTTTTTATCTTAGTCCCAAGGGCAAGCCCCTAGTAGCGGTTGATTCTGACCGACACAATACCATCCTCTACAGAACTTTTAGTAGCTTTATTATATCTTCTGCTGCTATTACCGCTGCTAGAGTTCTCGCTAACTCCCTTAAAATATGCCTTAGTAGCCCCCTTAAGTTCTAAACTAGTAAGGGCCCTAGTATCTATTTTACCTGACCTATAAATCCCAAGAGTAAATATAAGTGGCTAGTCTTGCGAATTTTAAGGAGGAGTACTCCTAGCGAAATAGCAGGGAGTACGCCTTGCGGGACTATACATAAGCGCTGTATCCGTATTCACTAAACCTTTGTACCTCGAAATAGGCCTTAGAGATCAAGTCCTCGTCTTACGATCACGCCCTAACTAAAGGGTTGGGCCTCTATGCTTCAGCAGCCCTCGAATTACCAACGCCTGTCGCGCCATCCGATCCTCCAACAGCTCCATGCGGCTTTCCAATATTAACATACGTGTGGGCAGGTCATCCTCAACGTTGTCAACGCCCCCAGACAGGAGCGGGCCGAGCAGGGCGTCTAATATGGCAGCTGAGTCGCCCAATGGCGTTGCTGTTGCGTCCCGTGGCTTTGCCATGTTGCAGTCAGTTGAACGATCTGGGCCCTCTTTGGCCAGAGACAATGTCGTCCGGTTCGCATTTGTGGCGTTCCGTTCGGCTTCAGCTGAAGAGTCTGAACCTTGATTGGCCCGAGGCAATGTCGTCAGAGTCGCATTCGGCTCCGTCTCTGCAGCCACTTCATTTCTGTCTTCGTTGCCTTGACTTTGGCCGCCGTTGTTGTCGCCATCATGCTCAGCGTCGTTGTCGTTTTCGGGGCCTTTTGGGTTAGCGGCCGTTGTCACTTCCCCGCCTTTAGCCGCTCCCTCGCCCGCCATTTCTTCCAAGTCCCATGGCAGCGTCAGACTCGAGTCGAGGTTTTGCGACAGCAGCGCCTCAAAGTGGTTCACGTCCAGCTTCTGCCACATTTTTTCGCCCTGCAAGTAGCACACGGCCGGCTTCTCGGCAAGGGGCCCCTTGGGTGTGACGCGCAGGATGCATTTGTGTTCCTTTTCCCGGACTGACCACCAGGGCTTGTCCACCTTGGCGGTGATCTTGACGGCATACTCACAGTCGTTCTGCCGCCTCACGAGCACATAAAGCAGCAGCTCTGGAGTGACGCCCTCGCCCGCCAGGGAGTTGTGCGCCATGTCCCACTTGACGCCGTTGTAGTTGCTGCTCTCGCCTGTACTCCCCAGAACGGACACTGGCCGCGAGCGGTTCACGTCAAAGTAACTCTCACTCCACACGCGAGTGCTGCTGGCCGTACCCTCTATCTTACCACTGGCCGGCGTTGCGCCGGCTTGGATGCCCGCGAGCATGCTGAGGCTGCTTGTCTTCACAGCCGTCGTCTTATTGCTCTGCTCTGCCGTGGTAAACGGTGCCCAGCCGACGACGACAGGCCGCTGTGCCCCAACATTATCCGCATCTTTACCGATACCGTGAAACTCGACCTGGATGCTCGCCCACTGTATGGCCTTGTTCTTGCCCGCGCCGCTACTTTTGGTCTGCGACTCCAGATTCACCCTGAACGCGGCAAACGTTCCCATGGTCGTCGTCTCCTCCCCTTTGTCCGTCTTGTCCATGGCCATGACCCCGTCAGCCCACAGCAGTCGGTGCATGGCGAAGACCTCGGACGAAAATAGCACAGGTCCGTTGCCCGTGATTGTCTTGGTAGTACGCGCATCACCCTCTCGGTCCTCCTCGATGCGCGCGACCAGCCTGATTTCGGTGCTATCCACCAGCTCGTCAAACGTTTTGGCTTCGTCGAGTTCGGTGTCTGTGATAGGGTCGCATATCACTGTCTCCCCAAACCAGTCATCGCTAAAGGCGTTGCTCATTTTCTATTTCCTTTGTTGCCGCCTATTTGGGATTCTTCTGTCGTTTGTTTCGGCTTCTTTCTTCTGCTGTTTTGCTCTCTTTTTTCTTTTCCTGCGTAGTGTATCTTCTGTTCGTCCAGGCTTCGTACAAATCCGTGGAACGAACTGCCTTTTGCAAGATATCCATCGCACGGCGCATTCATTTATCAAAGCCCGTCCTCAGTACCGGCCCCGCACGACGAGAGGTGTGTCCACGCACAGCGTGACAACAGTCGACCACCGACTTGCATTTCAGCCGGCAAGCCATATCATGCGCTGACAACACCAACATCCGTGTGCATTACATGCATCAACATGATGTACCCTCTACGTACCTGGCTTGTTCTCCGTACCAGAACTAGGTGCGGCGTGCTCCTGTGATTTTATCTCCAAATGGACCGGAAACTTTGCTGCTTGTTTCAATGTAGATGCTAGTGTGCTGAGTAGTTCTTTTCTTTCTACCTGCCTCTTATGTACGAAAGTGTCGGGCGAAAATATCGCATCCCTGTACGGTATCATTTTCTGCTGCAAAAATTGACCCTTGTTTTGGCAGAGTTCTAACCTGGCAGGCATGGGTGCTCGCAGCCCTGTAAGTACTTCGATCTTCCTTGACGGTACTCCGTACCAACTAGGTAGGTACCTAGGCAGACGAGACTTACCCATATCACCCAGTAGGCAGGAGCACCACAACTGCCATAGCAGAACAGCAGCGACGACGACAACTACAGCAATATGGCACATCTCGATATCTCGACTCATCCTGCGCCTGGCGTGACCATCGCCAACAACGACGATAAGATTACCATCACGATTATGACCAAGCCGTCATTCCATGACATAGCCATCGACCGGGACACGCGTGCTCTGTGGTACGAGGCCTACGCGCGCCTACGAGAGAAGCACACAAAGGAACTGGTTGATTTTGAGGAGCAAGCGCGCATTGTCTTTCGGCTCCTGCAGAGGAGCAGCAGTTCGAATGCCCTTGGCCGCTCCACCATGGCAGGCTTGCACAATCTAGCGCCGGATACGGTGCTGAGTGCTGTTCACCGTTGGATCTCCGAGGCAGGATCGGAGGAAGACGATGAGGAAAAGAAAGAAGACGAGGAAGAGGTAGACGAGGTGCGCCGTGCTCTGACGTCGGCCATGACTATGTTGAGCAGAAATATGCAGGAGAGCCCGAGTGCACACCTGGCGTGGGTCGCAGCGAGTCTATGTATTCAGGTACGTTGCGTATGGTAAATTGCTTTTCCATTTCCGTTCCCCTTCTCTCTGACCACAGCCGCAGAAACTGGTCAAGGATACACAGCTCGCATGCGAGGCCCCGGGGCTCGCATACATTGTCGCACACATTGCCTTTTACGATCGGCTGTCGCAACTTATGTCGACGGCGCCAGGGGACGACGAGCAAGGCCCTAATCGGCTCCGTGAGGTCCTTGTCGATCTATACTCGGCCATACTCGAGCAGCTCATCGTTGTCCTGGCGCTCGACCATGCACCACCCAAAACGCGCGGACAGCAAAAGCAGAGAATGTTTGCTCACCCAAACGTGGGTGTGGATAGCGCGATAGTGCATCCCATTATCGCGCTTGAGTCGTCCTTGGGATTTCATGCCCGAGACAAGATACTAGAAGAGAGTATCGCTGAGCTTGTACGTCTGCGGGCGCCGTCCCCGGCTATTTCCGACAGGGATGACCGGGATGCGTGCGAGGCAGCCAACGACACAATGACAGCCGAAGACCACAACGGCGGCGGTGACGGCGACGATGCGGATACTGATGATACCGATTACAGTGATCCCGCCCCTTGCGATGATAGCAAAGACCATGCCAGCACCGCCAACGCTACCGCCAACCACAATAGTGTTGACGATTATACAAGCAGATATATCCACAGACTGCTATGTGGGGTTCCTGAAGAGTCGCCGCTTCTACTACCGCCATCGCCGCTGCCGCTCGATGCATGTCAAAGCGTGTTCGAGAGCCTTCGTCGCTGGGCGTTGAAACAGGCCGCGTACCAGCGGTGGCGTAAGGCACGCAGCGTCGGTCATGGCGATTCAACTGACCGCATTCTCTGGCTCCACGGCCCAGAGGGCTCAAGCGTGACGCTGCTGCTGCACGCGCTCGCGCAGGCAGAAACCGAGAATCAGGCTGGCAAATGGGACCCCGAGTGGCCGCCGTGCGCCGTGGCATGCGCCTACTGGGACTGGTCTCGGGACGTGAACGGCACGTCTGTGGTGTCAGTCTTGCGCGACCTCGTATGGACGGTTATCACTATCCAACCGACGCTGCAGAAGCACCTGATGAAGGCTGTGCAGGCGACGCGCCGGCGGCCACTGCTCGGCAGTGACAACAATTACTTACAGGCGCTGTACAGCGCACTGGGCACGTCGTGTGACTTTTACGCCATGCTGGCACTGCTGTGCAGCATCGTTGGCGACCCGACGTTTGAACCGATGTGTTTTGTCGTTGACTACAGGGATAATATGTGGGATGATGGCGACGACGACCATATCGGCGATGAGGCCGACGGGGATGAGTCGTGCAAACAAGGCCGGGACGGCCCGGCCGGCACCGCGCAAAGACGAGCGTGGACGCTCCGCGACTTGATGGCGCTCGTGCGCACAACGTGTCGCCTGTCGGGAAATGTCGCCTGGATTGTTAGGTCCATGTCTTCGTTAACACCGTCGTCGATAGGTGGATGCCACGTCGACTCGCCTGAGGGGCCGGTGCTCGGCGAAGTTATGCATGAGTATATCCGAGCCCTGTTGCAAAAGCGGGCCGATTCGAATTATACACCGGATATCCAAGAACAACTCGCGAGCGAGCTCGCCGGCCGAGCTGGCGGCAATGTTGCCTGGTCCACACTGGCCGTCGATCTTGTCGCCCGAGCCCGATTGCCGTGGAACGCGATTCACGTCCTGCAGCGCCTGCCCGACAGCAGCGCGGGCTTGGTCCCGCTTCTGGACTGTATCGTCCGAAGTAATGTCAGCGACAATGAGACTGACGGGGACCGGGCACTTGTGGACGCCGCGTTACACACGGCCGCGCTCGCGTTCCAGCCACTGACGGTCCCGGAGCTGGCCGCCCTCGCCGGACTACCGGCCACCGTGGACGCTGTTATTTTTTTCAATGTCCTCGCACGGCCACTACTCGAGCTCCGGGATGTATCCGGTGCAAGGGGAAAAGCACAGAAATACGTTTACTTTCCTAGTCGAGCTGTGTTGGCCGCCCAGCGCGCACGTCTCGCCAAGGCTACTGCAGCGCCCGACCTGCATGCTGACATGGTTTGTCGTCACCTGCGCCAGCTCGCCCTGCACTACGGTGATACTGGCCGTGGAAGGCAGCGCCGTGGAAGGCAGCTCTCGGTGTATATGAAACTCGCGTGGCTGCGACACCTAGACCATGTGGGCATTGGCATTGGCCGGACAGATGATTCGCCGGTGATGGACTTGCTGACGGCTGAGGTGCGTGACTTCGTCGAGCAGAATGCGAGTGCATGGCTCCACGACCTGGATGCGTTTGGAGTTCTTGACATCGTCAGGCGCCTGCTGCAGGACCTGCTCCCATCACCTCGTGAGCTGGGGCGACTGTCGCCAACACAGGCTGCGTTAAATATCCTGTTTACGCGCATTTTGCGTTCGCGGGAGATGGGCATGTCCGTGGCCGATTGCGATCGCTTCATGCACGTAGCAGGCTGTAAGAACCATGACGACGATGGCAAATTGCCCGTCCTGCCGCAAGTTCCACCGATGTTGCCGCCCTTGGACAGCTCGACAAGAGCGTTCATCGGCACGCTGGACGAACATACCGACTGGGTCCGTGACACGCTCTGGGCCTATGACGGCCGACTCATTATCTCCATATCAGACGACGATACGTTGCGGTGCTGGGACCGGTCATCATGCCGCATCCAGCACACCGCGTATCACAAAACGCTGGCACACTCCAATGGACTTGCCCTCTCGCCAACAGATCCCAGCTTGATTGTTGCTGGGGACATGTGGGGGATTTCAACCTTTGATCTCGCTGCTGGCATTGTCCACGTGGACAGAATGACCTATTTCGAAATTGTGTCGGAGTGGCAGAGCCCACGGGAGGAGCAGGAGAAGCAGAAAGACAATGCTGCCGACGAGATGCTTAAACCGTTTTCCGCGGTGCGCTTTGCCGCAGATGGCTCCAACGACGTCATTGTCACCTGCCACCCACGGGAGGCGGTCCTGGACGAGCCGCGCGAGGTAGTTCTAGGCATGCCGGGGATTATTCTGAAACAGGTGCGGCGCATTGCGGTTGGCTACAAAAGCCTACCCACCGTCATAAAAGAGGCATTGCCCGAGTCCGAGTGCCAGGATGCCAGCGTGGCTGACAATGTTGAACTCGCTGCCGTCGTCCACAACGACGGCAATCTGCTCATCTACAACACTAAGCTGGCGGAGCGGCAGCAGACACTACACTGGGCGCAGAGCAAATTCGCCCGCGTGCGATATTATTCGAACATCCGCGCCTTTGCCACCTGGGACGAGAAAGACCGCATAATGCTGCATCTCGTTCACGAAAGAGGAGAACAACTTGAAAAAGAAGAACAAGTAGAACAAGGAGAACATGAAGGACGAGAGCCCACGAAGCCATCGTATAGGCCACTTATCCGATCGCATAAGCTCCCGCATCCGCGTCCGGACTCGCGTTTGCTGTCGTTCAGGTTTTCTAGCGACCGGGACGAGATTATCCTCACCTTTGCGGACACGAGATCATTTCAGATTCACAAACTCGTGGAGGCAGACGCCGACGCTCGCAATAATGCCGTGTGTGCCGACAATAACCCTAATATCAGCAGCCCAAGGAACCAACCGCCACACGCGTCGGGCCCATTCACGTCCATTCTTTTCTCCCACGACGGCTCACGGGCGGCCATGTCTAGCGAAAATGGTCAAGTCCAGCTCTGGAGCCGGCCGAACACGGCCACCAGCGAGAGCGAGGCCTCGGATGCCTCTGACGCCGGGTTATGGCGTACAATGTCAGGGAGCCCTTACTTTGAAATCAACTGGCTTTGCTTCTCTAGCGACGATACACAGCTGCTAGCGTGCTACGACAACGGTCAGACGGTCGTGTGGGACACCGAGACTTGCGAGCGCGTCGCTATTATGGGTGAGCTTGGACGCTGGGTGAGATTTGCCACCTTTTCGCCCGGAGACGCGCTCGTGGCCACTGCCCCGTACGGTGATGAGCCCATCCGCCTTTGGGACCTAAAAGCGTGCCGGCAATTGTATCAAGACACGCACAGGATAGGTGGCGATGGCAACGATGGCAATGGAACAACACCCACAATAGAGCAAACCTTCGTTGCCCTTCATGGCACGGCCAAAAACACGACTGGAACGGTCGCCTTCTCGCCTGACGGACGCTTCCTCGCCACTTCTGGCAGCCTCGGCCATATCTGGGACATATCGCCCGAGTCCGCCAATACGGTCCTCCCCGGCCGAACGTTGATGCCTTGCGCCAGTCTATACTGGAAGGATGCTGAGAACCCGGCATATGATGGTGAAGAAGAAAGCGACAATGGCGATAATAAGGGTGACGATGATGACGATAACGATGATAATGATGATGATGATGATGATGATGATGATGATGACGATGATGATGATGATGATGATGACAGCGATGACGAGGTCATGGAATGCAGCGGCTTCGTTTTCTCACCGGACAGCCGCTATCTCTTTGCTTTCTGTAACTTCGGTCGTCTCCTTGTCTGGGAGCGCACGCCGGGCCCTCTCTCATCGTCTTCATCCTCATCCTCGAGCAGTGACAGCTGGCGGCCAGGGGGCACCGTCCTCGCTGGCGGCTTCGCGGTCCCAGGCCAGGGCAGTCCCTGGCTCTACCGGCCGCGCCGACTATCCATCTCGGAGGATGTCGACGGACGCTACCTGCTGCACACCGAGATCGGTGTCTGGAAGCTGCCGTCACTGTCCAACGTTGTCTGGGAGCTGCCGTCACTGTTCGTTGCCCCCTATATCAGCCTGCAACCCTCAAAGCGCCACCCTTGCATTGTCGTCGAGACCCAGGAGCACATGGCCATTTGCTGGCAGGACCGGTTGCTCACCAACTTGCCGCAATTATACGCGCCGGATCGTTCCTACTTCTTTGACCACTTCGTATGCGATGTCCACACCGTTGACGAGTTTACGAGTGATCTCATTATCGGCACCAGAACGGGTCGTTTTCTCTGCTTTCGGTTCCGAGGCGAGGAAACAAACACAAAGGCGACGGGAGAGATAGACTTGTCATAATCGAAGGCAGACAAGACATACCAAGCATAAGTCATATAATATTTTAATAAACTTGAAACAAATCCTGTTTACTATTGCCCCTAATATAAAAAGAACTGGTTAATATATGTAGGTTAACGATAGATATAGCTAACCTTATATATTACCAAATCTTAAGCCTCTTGAAGCTAACCTTGACTTACTTTTCTCTTAATAAAGATGTTGATACGAGCTAAATTACCTGTGCTTTATTATTTCCGGAAGCCGCGACCTAGCTTTGGCTGCCCACACGCTTTACACACCACAATGACCCTAAGTCAGTCGATAGGGAGACAGGTTGTTACCTAGGCTTTATTTCGGTCTAGTACTTTTAGTAGTAATCAGGTGTGTCTAACCATTTATCCATCATAAAATTGGACTGACGAAAGTGGTCGGATGCCGGGACATATGTACACATAATGAAGAGCTGAGAACTAGCGCGCTTGCTTGGCGAAACTTTGGCGGACACAGCTTGACCAGTACGAGGACCGAGACCAAAAAGTACGAGTTTTGACAAGGAATTGCGACTTTCACTGGCCTATTCGATCCTATTCGACAATTTTATCCACACAGTCTTGTCTCTTCACAGCTACTCGCGTTTGTTGACAAAATCATTCTGCATCTCTTCCGCCAGCTGATCATCGCAGAGTATATTGACTGCGAGTAGAGCCATTCCCAGGCCGCAGTCAATCGCAGCCTTGTGCGCGCTC
The DNA here is from genome assembly GCA_030782485.1 of Beauveria brongniartii. Classification (NCBI taxonomy): domain Eukaryota; kingdom Fungi; phylum Ascomycota; class Sordariomycetes; order Hypocreales; family Cordycipitaceae; genus Beauveria; species Beauveria brongniartii. The sequence goes on from JARJPP010000137.1 coordinate 9,010, forward strand.
TTTTCGCCAGCTGCAGCAGCAAACTTGTTACTGTGAAGCGCTGCGCCAGGAGCTGTAGGGATAACGAATGCGCCGTGCATGCTTGGTATTTCGTGGCTCACGTTGCCCATGTCGGTAGAGGCCACGAGTGGCCGTTGTTGCTCTGCGAGCACCTTGTGACCGACAATTACCATCATCTTGGAATACGTTTCGCAGATTGTGCGGTTCCCGACGACGTTCTGATAATCATCGGCCCTGATTAGAGAATTTACCATTAGCCTGGCGTAACAATGAAGAATAAACCGTAAATGTTCGCACCTGATGTATTTAAATGTGCAACCGGCCGCACTGGCGCCAGCCTCGATGCATGCCTCAACACGCTTGTGCAGTTCCTGCCCCTGCTCGATTGTTGGGCTGCGTATGTACCAGTTCATACGCGTGTAGTCTGGGATAACGTTGGGAACGGTACCTCCGTCTTCAATCACCGCATGCACCCGCTGTTCTGTGCGGATTTGCTGGCGCAACAGACTGACGTTGTTGTACGCCGCGACAGCAGCGTCCAAGGCGTTGAGCCCGTTCCACGGCTCACCAGCTGCATGAGAAGACCTACCGCGGAACTCGACTCGGAACTTGATGCTGGCGACGAGGTTCAAAGCGGCGGTACCAGAAACCTCGGGATCATCGGAAATTCCATGAGCGGGGACGGGGTGCGCCATGATGGATGCTGAAGCATTGCTGAAAGCACCAGCTCGTATGAGCGCAATCTTTCCCCCGCCGCCTTCCTCTGCCGGTGTGCCCAGTATGCGAACTCGGCCAGGCAGTTTCAATTCGGATAAAATTCTCGATGCCGCGAGGAATGCCGCCATGGAGGAAGTGGCGATAAGGTTGTGGCCACAGGCATGGCCAATCTCGGGCAAGGCATCGTACTCGGCGCAAATGACAACCTCGCGGCCGCCACTGCCGTGACTGGCTTCGAAGCTAGTCTCTAAACCATATGTTTTGCGGCTGACAGAGAAGCCTTGGGCTTCAAGGAGATGACATAGGCTATCGTGCGCCTTGTGTTCGTGGTAGGCCAGTTCGGGAGTCGCATGAAGCGACTGATTTACCTCGTACAGGGCTGCATCCGCCTGCTTGAGATGGGCCTGGGCAATGGCAAGGGCCTCACTGTAGTTGATTGTCGACGTCGTCATTTTCTGCCAAAACTTATCAAATGAAAACTGACTCTTGATCAATGTTTATCGTTCTTGTGGCGTAATTTATATACTTAAAAGGCAGGGTCTAGATTATGCGGTGAATTAACTAACTAGACTGTTGCGTCGAAAGCTGAACGGATAATGGCAGATGACGCCGCCACACCACTATAGTGGAATTCTGCAGTAGTTGCGGCCAACTGTTAGCTAGCTGCGGCTGAGTTGATCAGTGAACGAGTTGACACGGCCCAAGATAAATATTTGATGCCTTGCGGACCCAACTTTTATCCAGAGACTCACTTTTCACCTCGTTGTAAATACAGTTCCTTGCCGGATTCAGCGACTTTGCCGATGCCCCTCTGAGCTAGTTGCTCCTTTTTCCCGACGCTACATGTCAAATTCCACACCCAGCCGAACATGCCCTCAGGCTCCGGTCAGCGCATGTTTAGCCGGTCGCGGACGGGATGTCGAACATGCCGGCTGAAGAAAGTCAAGTGCGATGAGGCGCGGCCTCAGTGTCAACGATGTCGTCGGCTCCGCCGTTTCTGCGAGTATAGCAACCAAATCGAACTTGTCGCCCCGTCCTCGAACAAGTCAATGCAGGCGAACCGAGGGGAACTGGTTCTACAACTGCCCGCTTTTAGCAGCAGTGCCTGTTCCGTCAGCCTCACGGCTGTGGACCATGAAGCGATTCGGTATTTTCGCACCACTTTTGCGCGACGCAACCACACCAAGAATCCAGACTATTCCGTCTACTCCGTCATCTTCACTATTGCCCAATCCGAGCCCCTTGTCATGCACACGGTGCTAGCGCTCGCTTGTCGGGCAATTCAGCCACGCGACGAGGCAACTACAATCTCGCGCAGAAAGACCTGGAATCATCTGTTCCACTACTCGTCAGCTTTGGGCCGACTAAAGGAGGAACTGGAGAAGAGCCCGGATGGCAATGAGTCTTTTCATTTTGATGCCTGCTTTACGGCGCTGTATGTCATGCTGGTCTATGAGCAACATTTCGGTGACGACGGCTTTGCGGGGCTCGCCCACCATCTCCAAGGTGCTGCCATGGTGCTTCGACATTGTGGGCATCACATCAGAAGAGACCTGGATGCAGAGGCACTAGCGACACCGCTGGCTATATGCCAGCGTGGCTCGGAAAGGAGACTTTCTTTGTATTCGGCACGGATTCTGATATGGGTGTCGCTGTGTGATTCAACTGCAGCAACATACGGCATTGGTGGGTCGTTTAATGCTGCATTGAACGAAATCTTGGGGTCCAACAACCCAGAAGGAATCGAGCGCCTACACACTTTTTCCAACTCTCTATTCCGCGTCATGTGGGGTGAAGCGTACCCCCAGACCGAGCTGACGGACGACATTGAAAACCGGAGCGTTTTTGAGCTGACCGTGTGCTGCTCTCGGGCCAGGTATTCTCTCGCGGACCTGGCCCGTGCTGTGCAAGCTGGAGACGTGGAAGCGTCGCGAGCATGCGCTCGCGCTACGAAATCCCTGATTCAGTACCTTGCCGCACGGTATCGCGAGCTCCTGGAAGTTGCCAGCGGGCTTCTGCCTTGCACGGACCACTCACACAGACTAGTCGCCAACTTGCGAGGCATCGTGCCCCATTACCACGCTGCCGTCATTGTCTTTTCGCGGCTGGCAGACAGGGTGCGGCCAGAATACCACCCCGTCTCTGTGGACATTGGGCCGTACGTGGATTCCATCATGAGTCTCGCCCGGCAGGCCTACAGGCACCAGGGAAGCGACGCCATGGCTCGCATTGCTTGGCCCTTGCTCGTAGTCTCTCTGGAAACAACACACCAACCAACCCGAAATTGGATAATCGCTCGCTTTCAATCCATGGCGACCCTGGGCAAAAACATGGAGCGTGCCACGGATTTCCTCAGAAATTCTGTGGGACCCTCAAAAGCCACAGGTATTACAGCTTGGGCGGATCCGAGCCGCTGGTTTCGCTCGACAGATGGAACGCCATTCATCATCTGATGTTGTCCGGCCCGCATGACCTTTGACGCTAGCAGAATATTGCTTCAGCTTGAATGCAGCCATTTTATCATTTCACTGCGCAAATGTCTTTCCACTATCCTACCCCGATCCCCCACGACGACTGTGGATTTTCGTTGTAGTCATTGCATTCGCCCTGGCCTACCCTGTGATAATATAGGGCAAAATAGCGCCGCCTGTGTGACACTCCCCCACGGGGTAACTAACTAGTGGGTCCCGTCCTATCGCACTACTTCGGCTGTTAGCGCTTCGACCCGTCGGCTACTGAGCCCCAACTTGGAAAAGCAGCCACGTACACCCCCCCCCCCCTTCTTCGGGCGCACCTCTTGCGCCTGTTGCCAAGTTGGTAGTTGACAGACAGCCAGTAGGTGGAAGCTAGATGCAACTATCGTAGGTAGCTGGTGAATGTATTTTATCCCAGTGTCTTTCCTCGCTTTCGCAACGCTTTCAAGGCCCATCCATTGTTCTTTCTCTGTTGGCACTTGGAAGTAGCTTGGCCAAAACTTGACCTCTGTTCTCCCTACTCCTCGCGCCAGCTGCTCGCCCGTCATGTCAGCTCACAACACCACTGATGATCATGGAGGGCAAAAGGCAATTTTTGAGAATATAGAAACGATAGAAGAAGACCCGAGAGAAGCGCGGAAGCTACTCCGAAAAATTGACACATGGTAAGTGAAGAACATTCAACCAGGCGTTTGTGCTGTCTAACATTTTCTAGTTTGCTGCCAGTAATGGCAGTTTCGTACATGTTTCAATTCTTGGACAAATCAGCACTCGCCTACACATCGATTCTGGGACTCAATGAGAGTCTGCACCTCGACGGGTTCCAGTTTTCATGGTCCAACAGCATCTATTATATCGGCTATCTTATCGCGTCGTACCCCTTTGGGCTTCTTATGGTTCGCTTTCCTGTGGGAACAGTCATTGCAATCTCAGTGTAGGTGCTCAGATTGTCCGCTGATTTGTCCTTCAATGTTACTGATTCAAGGCTATTAGCGCCATTTGGGGCATGATCTTGATGCTCACAGCCGTGTGCCGGGACCACTCGGGTCTGTGGGCTAACCGCTTCTTTCTCGGGGCCTCGGAAGCTGCTGTTGCACCTGGCTTGGCAGTCGTCATCTCCATGTGGTACACGAGATCCGAGCAGCCACTTCGACAAGCTGCCTGGTTCCTGGGCAATACTTTTGCTGGAATCTTTGGCGGTCTCGTCTCCTATGGTATTGGGCACATCAAGACGATTGCACCGTGGAAGGTATGCCGCAATCTTCAGTTTTTTTCATGCGACTTATTAACCACAGTTTCCTTGTAGGCAGTTTTTCTCTTTTTCGGGGCCGCCACCATTGCATGGTCCATCTTCATTTACTTGTTGCTGCCAGATGATCCTACAAAGGCTCGTTTCCTCAGCGCATCTGAGCGAGAAAGGGCGCTGAAAAGAGTCCGTGGCAACATGACCGGCAGAAAAAACACCAAAATAAACTGGAGTCAATGCCGCGAAGCGCTGGGTGATGTTCAGGCTTGGCTTCTGGTGCTGATTCAGCTGTCAGGGCAGATTGCGAATGGCGGCGTCCAAGGTGTAGGTTGATTTTCAGTTTCTACAAGAATTGACTTGCTAAAACACTGCCAGTTTGGATCCATCGTCATACATGGTATGGGCTTCGAGACTCTGAAGACTTTTCAAATTCAGATGGTCGCGTACGTATTCCAGCTCATCTTTGTCTTGCTCGCGACAATCGGCAGCACGTATCTACACAACACAAGGACCTTGTGGATTGTCTTCAACATGGCTTTTTCGATCGCCGGAGCGGCCATGGTTGGACAACTAGACGGGAAATGGAGTCGATTCTTTGGATACTGCCTCACTATGGGCTACACGCCAAATTTTCCCATCATCCTGTCCATGCTCTCCGCCAACATTGCGGGTTTTACAAAGAAGATGACAGTCAATGCAATGGTAAGCATTCTTAATGCCTTGTCAAATGCATGGCAGTATCTAACAAAGTATAGCTGTTCATCGCGTATTGTGCGGGCAACATTATTGGACCGCAGCTCTTTTTTGAGCGCGAGTACCCTACGTATCCGACTGGATTTCTGGCAATAATGATTTGCTACACCATTGGGCTTGTGGGGAGCCTGGTGCTACGAGCATATCTGGTCTGGGAGAATGCTCGCCGTGATCGGATCTCCCAATCACCAAGCATAAACGCAAGAGAGCTTGACAATGTTGATGACCAGACAGATAAACAACTTTCCCGATTTCGATATATATATTAGAGAATACATCACTAAAATACTAAATCTTACTCGTCCAGACTAGACACTAATAGTATTTCCAGCCAATACTTAGGCCCTTACAACTTCAAAGCCGCTCTCCATGTCATCTTGTGCCTTGCGAATTTCGGTAGCGTAGACGTCAGCGCCACCAACAAAGCAAACAGGCTCATATACCTTGTCAGGTATACTCCCTCCCATATATGTCGACCTCGTGGTGGGTATAAGCGATTTGTTGCAAAGGTCCATAACACTCTTCTTCCATGCCTCAGTCGCCTCAGCCTTGGCGTTAATGTACTTGATGCCAGATGACTCCATCTTGAGAATGGTCTCAGTGATCCATCTACCTTGTAGCTCCGTTGATGTCGGCCCGTTGCAGAGGAGAGTTGGGGCTTGCGCGCCATACAAGTAAAACATGTTTGGGTACCCCCTCACAGTCAAACCGAGATAAGTGCTCGCGCCAGGCGCCCATTCCTTTTCTAATTCGACACCGTCAATGTTTCTCAGGCCAAGCTGTGTCATTGCGCCAGTGACAATGTCCTAAAAAGGTAGAAATCGTTGTTAGATCAGACTGTCTTTTCGACCGCCAGGGATAGGTATGATTGCACGGTTCAAGCGGCAGAATGGGCTTAAGTTCAATGTAATGAAGATATGCATGCATAAGGTGTGCATAGAAGATTCAAGAAAGGTGGACTTACAAAACCTGTCGCAAGAGCAATGACGTCGAATTCGTGGTGAGTTCCATCTTGAAGCACAATCCCTGTTTCAGTGAATTCCCGAATGGGATTCTTGTTGACATCAACAACAGAAACCGACTCGCGGTTGAACTGCTCGTAGTAATTGTTCTCGAGGCAAGGACGTTTGATGCCAAAGTAGTGAGGCATGTCCAGTGGTGCAAGGAGATCCCTCGTAGCAGGATCGGAAATTCTCTCACGAGTCTTTCTTGCCCAGAAGTTGTATGCCTCCTTGTTGGCTTCAGCGTCGACAAAAAGATCCTTGTAATTGCCCAGCCAGTATCGGAAACCACCCTCTGTCCAAAGCTTGCTGTACCATGCCTCTCGCTCCTCCGGTGTGTCGTCTAGGGTATTGAGATCTCGAAAGCCGTAGAAGAAGCCACCAAACGTTTTCTCACGTTTCTTGAATAACTCTTGGTACTGATCTTTGTTTTTCTCCTGCTCCGCTGCCGTAATGTCCCTCTTTCGCATGGGTAGACACAGATTCGGCGTGCGCTGGAAAACTTTGAGATTGCCAGCCTGGGGGCCCAACTTTTGCGCCATCTGCACGCCCGACGCTCCTGTACCAACAATGGCACAGCGTTTTCCTGTGACGTCGATAGTACCCTCCTCCGGCCAGAACGACGAGTGGTGTATGATGCCCTTGAATTTCTCAATACCGGGCCAAGAAGGGACATATCGCTTGGAAGCCTACATGTATAGACGCTGTTAGCGTAGCTCCAGATGTTGCCATGGGATATGGATGAACGACTCACAAAGCCTGTGGCTACCACCAAGTACTTGGCAATCGTTGTGCGACCATCGGCCGTCTCAATGGACCACTTGCCCTGATCAATGTCGAACTGAGCCCCAACAACCACTGTGTTGAAAGAACAGTCCTTTTTGATACCTACTATCGCATCAACATGATCAAAGTAGCGGCGAAGCTCCTGATATTCAGGATAGTTAGAGGTCCAGTTCCAGCTGTTGTAGACCTCAGGCCAAGAGAACTCGTAGACGGGTGCTTCAGAGTCGACACCAGCACCAGGATAGCAGTTCCAGCGCCAGGTTCCACCAATGTCGCTGCCTGCCTCAAATATCACTGTTTTCAGGCCAGCATCGCGAAGAGTCTTGAGCATGAATACGCCAGCTGTTTCGCGGACAATGATTAGAGGAAGCTCAACATGTTATAAATGATTACGTACAGAATCCTGCACCAACAACTAGAGCGTCAACTTCCAGGTTTTTGGAATACGGCCACGTAGTTTCGGATGCCGCGGTTGTGTAGCCGGTGAGCTCCGTACTGAAGCCTTTGTAGGCCGATTGTGGTTCACTAGACTCGGCCATCTTGGAAAAGAAAATTCAAGAATTGAGACAATGAACGCGATAGAGAAGCTTTTGCGGTTTATTTCAGCATTTCTTCTAAATTACAGGACCTGGCAGTATACACGACTTTATACTTGGAGGAGTAGATAAGTAGCTAGCCCGTAAAGACCTGTCATTCTGCGTATTTGAAGACTTCGTGCCACTTTAGTCAGCTGTGGTGACTATCATGCCGTGCATTCTATATGTGGCTGCTTCTATTGCATGAATATTGGTGTCCATTTGCACCAGACTCCGCGTTGTTAGCAAACGAGTGGCTTGTCCCCGTGCTCGAATACAAGGCTGCTCAGTCAAATAAGGGGCGAGTCGGTAGTTGAGCCTTCATGGGGCATTTGAAATGCCAATTGCCGAGTTGACTGGAACATTCGGAGTTATGTTAACCTACTCGCCTACCAATCGTGCCACCGTGTCAGCCTGCATCACAACGTTGGTGAGGCAGCGGCCCCCCACTACCTTTCTGTCGTGCATGAAATATTGTATTCCGCATGCAGTCCTGCGGGAAGGATTGTGTCCACATTCGTAGACAAAAATCGGAGCTTTTCATCCAACCATTATGATAATGCGATAAAGTTCACTATACGCATGTCAATCTCAGGTTACTTATGCTAATGCTATCTCAGTGGTTCGCTGGACATATTCCAGATGGTGATATTACATGATAAATGAAGCATGTATAATGATACGCACCTAGGTTGTGTAGCCGAGGGTCGATTTCGCACAAGGCAGCTGTGGGAGATTCCGAGTTGCACGAATTTCTTCCTGCTTGACCTGCTCTTCAGTCGCGTTCTCCAATCGAATGCTTTTCAAGAACCACATTATGATGAGATTCGGCACGCACAATGCTGTCGCAACAATTGCGAGAAGCATCTGAGATTCGCGGAAGCTACGATCAATAGCCACGCGAACGGGAGTTCCAGCGTCGTATTTTTTGGCTGTTACTATTGACTGGAAGATGCTCATTGCCTTGGATTTGTTGCCATCCGGGAGATATTTCAGTAGCTTATCAGGTAATGTGTTCCGCCATATGGCTCCAGACACGCTATTTCTAGCATTAGTCTCGCGCCACGAGAAGCTTGCTGTGGGATTATGTGTACGCACCTTGTCCCCACGGCGGCACCAACGCTATTGCCGGCCTGGAAAAGACTGGTCGCAACAGCGACTTCCTGTTAAGAGACGGCTGCCTGCACGGAAACTTGGGCAGCCGTCTGAAAGAGAGTTGTGACTTACAAAGTAGTTTGCAATGTTCTGACTGGTAGCAAAGAGGATGTAGCTGACACTTTGAAAGAAGATGGATAATGCAAACATTTCGCCTCGTCCAAAAACCTAAATCATCATCCGGTTAGGATACTCTCACGCGCGTGAGGTTTGTCAAGGTAAGACTTGCGTCGCTCAGTTTTGCAATGATTGGATATGCGACAATGCGGGTGATGTTTATCACTACATGTGCGGTGCCCATGACGGAGTGCTTCTTGAACGAGCTGGTAACATATGGTTCTACAACCATGCCGGAATAATCCGAGAAAGTGATGATCAAAGTAGTGATGAACAGACTGGCAGTGATTTCTAGAGTCAGACGCGACTTTGACTCGTGAGCGGATGGGCGACTAGATACCTGGTGAAGGCGATGGCTAAAGTTGTTCGAGAACCCGACTGTTGTAAGATGAGTGCTTTTCCCATACCTGCTTGGAAATCCTGCTTGTTGCGGTCGTGAGAGTTTGCATGATGGCCACTTGGTATACCGGTTTGACTCCCATTGCTATCACGCCCTCTTTCTTCCTCCGGTTGCTGCTCTGACGCACTGCGTTGCACTTCAATGGCAACGTCTGATTTCATCGCTTCTTTTTTTGTTGTGCAGCCCTTTTTTTATTCCTGCAGTGCATCTGGTATGGGTAGGAAGTATATGCGATGTATTAGACTTCGCGATAGATGTGTTGTTCAAGATTTTTCGCTGTCATCTCCCTGCAAATTTAGACGGCCAATGCACAAGAGTAGATTTCCATAATCAGCGCATTATATGCGGCGCTATCGGTCTTCGCATTTTCATCCGAGACGATTGTTTTCAGCTCATTTCAGCTTTCACAAGGCTGTGGAGATGTAGCCATTCAACGTGTTTTCTGATTTGATGTATATTCGCAGTGGAGCTAAGAAGTCAAAGGTGGCGTAAAGGTAGCGTGGTACGGAGCATAACGGTGATCAATTGCATCTTATCAATCATATACTATATCCTTGGCAAGTATGTACTTGTTCTAATGGGGATACTTTTGGGCCTAAGACAGGGCAAAGAACTACATGTGGGCGGTATAGTATATAGATTTGGAGTCTTGCGTGCAAATAAAGTTGCTAATGAACTGCCTCATGACTCGGGCCAATTTATGACTCGAAATATTACTCAAGACGTGGGCACGAAGATAAATACTAGACACTCTCTTTCACACTCTTTAAGTCGCTCGGGAGCCTTTTCGCGAGCACTCTCTCGGCACTAGCAGGCATCACGCGCTAGCGGCTTCTCTGGCAGCTCCCACGTTGGCATCACTGACAAGTCTGGCACGTTGTTAGCTTGTACAGCTGGGCGTAGTGTGCACTCTAGCCAGGTAAGGCCGAGACCGTCTCAAGCCGTAATAGAAGCTATACGCGTTCCTGAATTAGGAGTGATTGTCACGGGCGGGGCCTTGCCCAGCCGTGTGAGAAGAATCGTGCGCGCCCAGCTTTGTAGCCGTGAACGGCCAAGCATGGCAGTTTTGTTATTGCGAATCTTTCACCTCGTATAATAGTTCGGGATTTGGCCTACGGCTAATGATGATAGAAACGTAAGTGGCTACTTACCTACGAGAAGCCCCATCTGGTGCAAGACCGTCACAGTAATCACAACTTGGACCTCGTATTCCCTGTTTAGGCCCTCTTGCGAAAGTTGCCGATGTCTATCTGATGGTAGTAATCTCTAAGAGATGGTAACATTAAGCAGTAGCTACCTTCCTAAAGAGGCAAGTAGAGAGGGGGTGCTATTCGGGCGGCAAATTCGGAATCGCGTCATTTATGCCATGTAAAGCCTACATAAGTCAACAAGAGTCCCTTTCAATCCTCTATTCAATCTCCATTTCATTATATCTCGTGATTTGCTTCTGCCGCGCTGGGTGCTTCCTCGGAGTACCAAAATGTGGAGTCTTTCCCTTGGTTATGCAGCCACAATCGTACTTGCTGTACAGTCAGCTACAGCGATCCGGCCAAACGGATTACCCACGCAGTTCGATGCCGCCAAACTGGCACTTGTTAGCGAAATCGCGTTGAAAAGTTCCAATATCCAGGAATGCAACATATCCGTGCCTGTGGACCATTTCCCTCACGAGACCCAGTATGAGCCGCACTCAGATGCCTACTTTCCGCTTCGCTACTTTCTGGAAACATCGTACTACAAGCCCGGCGGCCCTGTCATCGTCATAGCTGGGGGCGAGGTGACTGCCGAGTATCGGAAACCAACGCTGGGCGAGGGCATTGGGCCTCATCTTGCTAGGGCTACCGGCGGTATTGTGCTCGTCTTGGAACATCGCTACTATGGCACGAGTTTCCCTGTTCCAGATCTATCCCGAGAGAACTATCGATTTCTCACCACGGAACAGGCCGTGGCCGATGCTGCCTATCTCGCACAGCACGCCAAATTCCCTGGGTTTGAACATGCGAATTTGACTTCGGCCAATACGCCATGGATCATCTACGGTGGCTCTTACGCGGGCGCGTTTGCGGCCATTACTCGCAAGCTCTACCCGGAAGCCTATTGGGGCGCCATATCGTCGTCTGGTGTCACAAGGGCCGTTTACGACTACTGGGAGTACAATGAGGCAGCGCGTTTATATGCTCCAGGAGACTGCGGGCCCAAAATGTCCAACTTGACGCATGTGGTTGACACAGCAATCTTCAGCAGTGATAAGACCAAGCCCGCTGCGATTAAGAAGCTTTTCGGTTATAACTCATCTATCAGCGATGCATCATTTGGCTCGAGCATCGCGCATCCGGCTTCCGCGCTACAGCAAGAAAGCTGGGTACATGGAGAGAATGACGACACCTTGGAAACATACTGCAGCACCATCACATCAGAGCAGCTTGCTTTCCCTGATCTGGAAAAGAGTCGTTCGACGGCGGAGCAGCTTGTTAAAGACGCGGGGTATAGTGCTGACAGCTCGACCGCACTTCTAAACTACGTTGGCCTCCAGGAGCGTAACTCCAACAATGAGTCGAAGCAAAGAAGAGGGTGGCCCAATCACCTGCCCCTGCGACAGCGAGCCGCGCAGCTCGATGACGGCTATAGCTGGTTCTACCAGACATGCAGCCAGTAAGTCGGAAACTTGGTTACTGCTGAAAGTCGTTCGCTGACATATGCAAAGATGGGGGTTTTTCATCTCGGGATCTGGCGTGCCAAAGAACATATTAGGTATTCTCTCTCGAGCAGTGACGATTGAGTACGTCGCCGGCGGATGTAAAAAGGTGTTTGGCATCTCCAATCCGCCAAACGTGGACTCCATCAATCGTCTGGGCGGTGTCAACTTTTCCTATCCACGCTTGGCTATTATTGATGGCAAGCAAGACCCTTGGCGTGGCGCTACGCCGCATAGGATCGGTGCCAATGGTAATCGCAAGTCGACAACCGAGCAGCCTTTCATCCTCATCGATCCCGCAACTCACCACTGGGACGAGTCGGATATTCCAGCCAATCAATACAAACCAGGATACCCTCCGAAGCAGATTGTGGACGTACACAATCAGGAGGTAGCGTTTGTCAAGGCCTGGATAAAGGAGCATCATGATTCTAGAAAGTAATAGACAGCGAAAATGCGATAGACGCTACTTTTATTAGTATTTAACTATCCAACAAGTATATTTATATTTTACAATATAGTTTACTCTGTACAACGTAACTGTAGCTGATCGGAATTCGGCAGATAGAATCCCACTTTACATGGTGACGGGACTTTGGTCTTTCTAGGCTACCTTCGAGGGGGCTTGGCTTTTTCTAAAATAGTCTCTCATTTTTTTAGCATGTTATTAGGGCACATAATGAGGGTATCACACTTTTTACACATTCCAAAAACTTATAATATCACATCTAAGCCAAAAGCTACCCTGAGGCATGCCAGGAAACACCCGCCTCCCGTGAAGGTACCTGCTGTCACGGTGTGTCGCCACATGGCGGCCTCAAACAGGTACCTAACCCAACTGACAACAAACAAATCATGCTTGACACATCTACCGAGCACTAAAAAGGCCGACTGATAGCCACTAAAATCAGCAATTGCCATCCGACGGCCGGGCCCAGTCACGAGCCCAGTGGCACATTCAGCGGGGCCGAGACACCAACTGACCTCTTTTGCCTCTGAAAAAACCAGGGTAGCCTTGCCCCAATTGGCTTGTTCTGGCGCACCTGGGCCACTGCGTGCATGTCACTCCAAACACCATACAAGGCCTCTCGTCACCCCGACACCTGCCTGGCCAAGCTCTCACGCTCACGTACCAACCAAACTGTGCTGCATCATAGCACTCCCGGTTCACTTCGTCACAGATCTGTCATCTCGACCTACTTCAACTTCCATCCATCGGCACCGCTGTCCAGCCCGTCTCCCGCGCCATGACCTTGCTTCCCCGCATCTTGATGGCTGTGTCGTGATCTCTGACTGCCCAACTGCGCCGGCCAGGCAGCTACGGATCCTGTCCCAACTGCTCGGCTTGCTCTGAGATAGCACATAATCGGCCTTTCTCTCTCCAGCGCCACATATATCCATCATGGCGTCATTATTCACGTCGTTTACGACCTCCAGCATGCCCAAGCGGCTGCTGCGCTATGCCCTGTCGCGCCTGGAGCTGCTCGATGCCGATGCCCTCAATCTCGAAAATTTGGATCTTGCCCTCGGAAAGAATACCGTATTCGAATTCCGAGATGTAGGATTAAAGCTGGATGTATGTGTATCAAACAAACTATTGCACGGCGCACCTACTAACGCGCGTCGCAGAAACTTCAAAAGCTGCTAAACCTCCCGCCAGCGTTTACTCTCCAGAAATCCAAGGTTCTGTCCCTTCGAGTTACCATACCCATAGACTTTTATAGCAGTCCCATCACCGTCGACGTAGATGGCGTCGACGTGCAGCTCAAGGTCCTCAACCCCGACCGGGCTCCGACCGATGCGACATCAACCAACGATAACTCCGTGCCAAACGCCGTGGACCTTGCCCAGTCTTTCCTCGACATCCAGTCTCCGGACGAGCGGCGTAAGCTTCAAGAGGCTCTAGAAGCCGAAACACAAGATCTTGGGGCATCAATTTCTATGAGCGAGGACGGTAGTCAAGATGGTTCTCCTACGGGCACGGGTCAACCGTTGTCTCTGCCCTTGTTCCTAGCCGATTTTCTGCAGGGCGTCCTCGATCGCATGCAAGTCAAGATCAATAGAGTCAACTTCTCGCTTCATATGGAAACGCCACCCGAGCTAGGTTCCAACCACTTGCAACAGATTTCATTTCAAATTTCCCTCGACAGCATCGACATCGAGGGAGTCACTACTCCTGCTACCGCGGCTGGTGATGCGCTCAAGATCGTCCCCAAGGAGGGCAAACGTCACATCTCTATAGACAAAGTCCGAGCCTTCCTAGTATCAGAGGCCAACATTTTCCCAACCCTCTCGCGATCCTCCTCCATGCTTTCGCCATCGGCAACCTCGTCACCGTTCATGACCCGCAATCCACCCTCTCGAGAGCCTTCAGATATACCACGAGAAATGCTTGAATCACAGCAGTCCCTTCACTTCGAGCAAAGCTTCAAGGAGCATCTGGTAGAGGGAGCTTTGACTCCAGAGCCTGATCATCCTCTCGGCGACAGCGAAGACGCCTTGGCTATTCCATACGAGATGGAGACGAACGACGACGATAACCCCAGTACACCCCGAGCTTCCATATACCACGATTTTGGTGCTTCTATGCTTTCCGATAGCGACGAAGAGCCTGCATTCTCTACAGCCAACTCCCAACAGATTGAAGCATCGCAAACGTCGAGTCACGTGTCACTCGCGGGTTTGTCAAAACAATTACCTTACCGTTCGGTCAATTCAGCAGCATCTGCTGTGGGGACATCACACATGCATTCATCTCAACTTAGCACAGACGGTTCACAATACGAGGACCTGGAAGAATCGCGTCTCTATAGCCACGAGGAAGCCGAAAGTATGTATATGAGTGCCTTTTCACAAGGTGTTACACAGTCACGGGTAGCGCTCGAGACGACAGAGCCTGCCCAATTGTCTCCCGAGCCCGAAAAGAGCATCGAGGAGCCTGCTGCTGAAGTTGCAACACATCTGTCCTCAGCTGATATCGATGCATCACGGCCACGACCCAACCCTGAAACCGAACTTGATTCAGGAACAGTAGTACAGAGCGATGGGAACAGCGAAAGGGAGGAGGTACCTTCAGAAATGTACCAGTCGTCTCCAGGCCTTTCGTCGATGCCGGGTGCTTGGGGCGAAAACTCAGTTGTTCACACCGTTCAAGTCGCATCCGAACCTGCTCCATTGACTGCTGCTCCTCCCGCACCTATCTCTGTGAATCCTGCATCGGCGGCCACTGAAGGGTGTTCAGCAGACGAACGAGGAATCATTGATCATGAAAACATTGCGTCGGAAGACGTGCCAACACCGAAGGGACCAACCAAAGTCGCCAAGAAGATTCTCGAGTTCGACAACCTATCTGTGTACGTCCCGTCTCTACAGCGCCACGTGCAAATATGTACAGACGCCGATGAAGCTGGTTCAGACCCCCAAGCCTCGATGACACGATCTATTCACCCCCAGCCTCCGGGAGCTTTCTCTGTACATCTTCCGCAGGCGCAGAAGGCAAAAGATGGCACTCGAACATCGCCGGTCGATGACAGCCTGGAAATCGTCATGTCACCAATGACCATCAACTTTGATGCTTCTATCGCTTTCCTTCTCTACATGATCACGACGAAGCTCCTCGGCTTCGTCAACACGGATGGCGCACCAAAGTCTTCATCTGCCACCGCCAAGCAAGATCGGAAGAAAAGTCAGCAGCCGCCGGTCAAAATCGTTCTCGAACAGCTATCTCTCAACTTTTTGAACCACCTGAGTGGCGTTGCAGACACCGCCGATCGGTTCTTGGACCCATCTGCATTCGACTTCAGACAAGAAGTCTTACTCAACTTGACATTGAAGGGCTTGACCGTTTCGAGGCGCTTAGCTCCTTCTGCGGCTTCAAAAAATGCCGATGCAACCTCGTATGAAACTAAAATTGACCTTGAGAGGTTCCGCTTTGGATACGATGACGGAGATATTGTATCATTCGACGCTGGTAAGCCAATGAGCACTTCTGTGCGGGATACCTTTTTATCGGCCGGAAATGACGTTTCCGTCAAAATTTTGGAGTCATCAGAAGGCATTCGGACAGAGGTGGAAACACTGCCGCTGGTATTCCAGCTGGAGCTACAGCGCCTAGACGAGACCTTTGGCTGGTTTGGAGGCCTGAGCAGCTTCCTTAACATGAGCACCTCGATAACATCTAGCACACCGCCCGTCAAGACGCCACCCACACCGCAGCAGAAGCCCCGAGGCGTACGATTCGACACCCCAATCAAACCTGAAGACAAATCAGCGGCATCCAAAAATAAGCTCAACGTTCGCATCGGCGGTACCTATATTCAAATACTTGGCAAGGAGTGCAGCATCTCGTCAGAAAGCAATGCGTTCAAAATTGTTAGCAGAGACGAAGGTATCGGCATTGCATGTAGCTTGATACGGGTGTCTGGCCCCTACATCAAAGGCTCCATGGCGGACCCTGCCATCAGCTTAGACATCAGTGGCGTTCGTCTAGAGTTCCTATCTGCGCCGAGCAACTCTGATCTGGAGAAGTTACTCGAGCTCATCATCCCATCTAAAGTCAAGTATGATCACACTACCGATGAGATTATGGTCGATACACTATTGCGTCAGCGAAGAAAGGGCTCAGTCTTGCGCGCGGGTGTGGATGGCATCAATGTCCGAGCCAAGAACATCAGTCAGCTGGGAGTACTGCCCAACCTAGCCGAGGAGCTTGCCAAGCTATCCACTGTTGCCAAGTATCTGCCTGAAGATGATCGCCCTGGTCTTCTCACTTTGGGAAAGATTCAACGTATCAACGGCAGTGTTGATATTGGCGGCGCTCTGGGCACGTTTGTCGCCGAGGTCAACGAACTCGAAATTGGCCATATCACGCTCCCCTCGCTCGTTGCATTGTCTGCTGGCGGTGTTCTTGTTAGTAGGAACAAGGTTGAAGAGCTTGTCAAACCCACGCCGTTTACCGCTACGCAAGAAACGCCAACCCGTGGACCGGTCCTGATGGTTCGAATGATTGGTGACGAAATTGAGCCTACCATCAAGCTGAAGGTTCGTCATCTTGTTGTCGAGTACCGCGTTCATACTATCATGGACCTCCTAGGCCTGGCCTATGATGCGACCCCACAAGACTTTGACGATTGCCTTGCTGCCTCGGTAGCTAATTTGGGGGACCAGACTCACTCGGCGTTAGCTCGTCGACCACAGTCTCCTTCCCAGTCATCGAAAGGGGCAAAGCCCACCAAGCTCGATGTGGTCTTCTCTGATTGTTTGATTGGTCTCAATCCACTGAACTTGCCTTCGAAGTTGTTGATTGCTCTAACAGATGCTCATTTGGACATAGTATTGCCCAAAGACGAGCAAATGCAAGCGTCATTCGGCGTTAACAAGGCATCGTTACTTCTGATCGATGACGTGTCAACCGCGGTTGATGACCCTACTTCAGTCAAGATCAAGCCATCAGCATCGTCTACAAATTCTGCGCTCATTACCCACATGTGCTCCATGGGTTATGTGGACATTTGCTACATTTCATCGGCTATGGTTGTAGTCAAGGTAGCACCCGGGGAAGACGGCAATCAGCAGGTGACTGTGGATCTTCGCGATGACTTGCTTGTTCTGGAGACGTGCGCCGACTCTACCCAGACTCTTATTACGCTTGCAAATGCATTGAAGCCGCCAACACCACCCAGCAAGGAGAACAAATACAGAACCAATGTTGTGCCAATGCAAGATCTCCTGGCCTCGATCTCTGCAGAGGCATTTGGTAGATCTGAAGGCGATTATGACTTTGACCAGGATTTCGCAGGTGCGCAAGAGTTGGCTGGAAGTGGCTCGGATGCTGGTGGAAGCGACAGTTCATTCCGCGTCGACTCTAGGTACTATGGAACCGCGTCCAGGGGAGAGGAAATCTTTGATGCCACGAGGAGTATGCTGTCTGATGTTGCTCGAATGGAAGATACCACCGAAGGTATTCTACTCACGGGATTTGACCCAACTACCAGCCAGGGCTCAGTGGATAGCGACGAGCTTGAGGTACATGAGAACTACTATAGCCAAGACGCGACTGGTGAGCAGACAGCCAAAGTCTGGAACTCATCGAAAAACACCTACGACAGTGCACCTGCGACTCTTGTCAAAAGTAGCCCAGTCAAGGTGTCGGTGCGGGATGTCCATGTGATCTGGAACTTGTTTGACGGCTACGATTGGCCACATACTCGTGACATCATCAGCAAGGCTGTGCAAGAGGTTGAAAGCAGAGCGTTTGAGCGCCAGTCTCGTACTGTTAGCGCACAGATGCAAGAAGAGGAGTTTGATGATGGCGAAGCCATTGGCGACTTTCTGTTCAACTCAATCTACATTGGCATTCCCGCGAATCGCGACCCCCAAGAACTGTCCCGGGCGATTAATGAGGGACTAAACGATACCGCGACGGAAACGGAGTCGGTGGCTACTACCGCATTCACGACGACCACTAGCCGTGGCATGCGACGTCAACAAGCCAGGCCCAAGCGGCTGCGACTTAGCCGAAGCAAGCATCACAAGATTACTTTTGAGCTACAAGGTGTAAATGCGGATCTTGTGGTGTATCCTCCGGGATCAGGCGAAACACAAAGTAGCCTTGATCTTCGTGTGCAGAACTTGGACGTTTTTGATCACGTTCCCACGTCCACTTGGCGAAAGTTTGCGACTTACGATCAAGACCAAGGAGAGCGCGAGATGGGAACTAGCATGGTTCATCTTGAAATCTTGAATGTTAAGCCGATTCCGGAATTGGAGGCTGCTGAAATAGTACTGAGAGCGACTCTCCTGCCGTTGCGACTCCACGTTGACCAAGATGCACTCGACTTCATTACGCGATTCTTCGAATTCAAGGATGACAAGGTGCCAGTGCATGCCTCACCTAGCGACGTGCCTTTTGTCCAGCGAGCCGAAGTAAATAGCGTTCCAGTGAAGCTTGATTTCAAGCCCAAGCGAGTGGACTATGCTGGACTCCGATCGGGACATACGACTGAATTTATGAATTTTATTGTGCTGGAAGAATCCCGCATGGTGCTCCGTCACGTCATCATCTACGGAGTTTCTGGATTTGACCGCCTTGGCAAAACACTCAATGACATTTGGACGCCTGACGTGCGAACGAATCAACTACCTGGTGTTATTGCTGGACTAGCGCCTGTGCGATCGCTTGTCAATATTGGCAGCGGCTTCAAAGACTTGGTCGAGATTCCGATCCGCGAGTACCAGAAGGACGGGCGTGTTTTCAGAAGCATCTCAAAGGGTGCTACAGCATTTGCACGGACTACCGGAACTGAAATTGTCAAATTGGGAGCCAAGCTCGCGGTGGGCACACAATATGCCCTACTTGGGGCTGAGGAGATGCTCGCAGAGAAGCGCACCGACGACGGCAGCTGGGACGACGACGAACTGGACGAAGAAGAGAAGAAGCAGATTTCTCTATATGCTGACCAACCCACGGGGGTAATTCAAGGGATTCGCGGAGGATATCGATCGCTTGCGCGTGACGTTAACTTGGCAAGGGATGCTATCATTGCCGTACCAGGCGAGGTTATGGAGAATGCATCAGCGGCAGGTGTGGCCAAGGTGATGCTGAAGCGGGCGCCGACTATTATTTTCCGACCGGCCGTGGGCGTTACCAAGGTTATCGGACAGACGCTCCTGGGGGCGACAAATGCGATGGACCCGAATAACCGGAGGAGAATTGACGAGGTATGCCTGCTGTCGCTCTTGAAAGGTGATGCAACTACTGACGATTTTATCAGAAATACAAGCACTAGGCCCAACCTACACTGGCGGTTTTTGGTGCATTAGCATGACGACCGTTTTTATTACACTCAACAAGCAGCATGGCAAGCGAGATTGTAGTTTTGTTTACGTGATGTTTTCCATGTGCATTACATCTAGGGTTCTGTCTTTACGGTGGCGTTTCTTCTTTTCTTTTAACAATATAGGGCATATACATTTGTTCATAGCTTGACAGACAAGAATGGATAGGGCGCTCGCCCATATTTTCATAGTACTAGACTAGAGTAGATGAAGAATGCGACTAGATGCAAGAATTCGATGTGGCTGTAGAAGCGATAGAGAGTGAAGCCAAGTCCCACCACCCGGGGCTTGTCATTGAAGGAGGGCAAGTCACACTGGAATCGACTCGATCTAGATGTTGGAGTCTGAATCTCAGTTGTGGCACGAATGGGTGCTCTGTAGTTAATTCGTCACAATACATCAATGTCTCGGCGCCGTCTATACTGTTTTGGTGCCTTTTGTACCCAGTCCAATCTCTGGCCAACTCGAATTACTTGGCATGAAAAAAAAAAAAAAAAAAAAACTGGTTGAGGAAGAGGGTAGCCATGACCATATGATGGGATCAATAGCCATCCGCAATACCCTTTATTTTTTCCTCGGCCTTTCTTTTTTGATTAGCCGCCACCCACCACCCATGAGTCTCGTCCTCGCCGACAAAGTTGCCCTGCGCGTCGACCTCGTCCCACGGCTTGGGACTCAGGATATAGTGCACATTCTTGACCTCGTCGTCGCGCCAAATCGCATCGTGCACGCCCCGTCTGCGCATCGTCTTGAGCGCGTTATACACGTACGGCAGCGCCACCCACCGATCGCGCCACAGCTCCGACACGACCTCTTGGTCGGGAAAGTACATGCCGTGGCCGTCGCGCTCAATCTTGTCCACTATCTGCTGGTACAGCACCGCGGAGGGCCGCAGCACCGCGAGCCCGCCATTCATCATGGCGACGGTGCGCCCGCGCGGATCGGCGCCCTCGCGCTGCGCGCGCTCCGGATCGGCCGCCTGGCTGGTAAAGGCACAGTTTTCCCGGACCCATGTCGCCGGGTAGTGCGGCTTCTTGAGCGGGTTGCACGCGCAGACGTGGCTCGCGGCAAAGACACGTTTAGACGACGTCGTCTCGGCGTTGTTGTTGTTGTTGTTGTTGTTGTTGTTGTTATTGTTGTTGGCCGTCGTCTCGCTGAGCGTAGTCGTCGTCGCCGTCGGGGGGTCGTCGAGTTCAATGTCCATGAGCTCGTCCATGTTGCGCAGCACCAGCATGTCCGAGTCGAGCTGCACGATGCGGTCGTACTCGGTGAGCGAAAAGGTGGCCAGCTTGGTAAAGGTGTCGGCGAAGCGCGGGTCCGCGGAAAAGTCGCGCGAGCCGGCGGACGGGGCGAGGCGGTCGACGCGCTGCGCCGGGATGCCCCGGCTTGCGAGCGCGGCGAGGCCGGCGGCCGGAAAGGTGTCGGTGTATAGCGCGAGGAGCGGGTAGGCGGATCGGACTTGTCGGAGGGAGTGGTTGAGAGTCAAGACGCCGGCGAGGTAGTCAGTGTTGGTAATGAGCGTGGCCCAGACTGTTTTGCGACCGGGGGGGGTTAGTAGGCTGTAACTTGGGCGGCGGGCTGGGATTCACAGAGGGGGAAAAGGGCCAACCTTTGGCGGAGGGGGCGGCTCTCTTGCGCGAGGCAGACTGTGTCATGACGACGGCGATAATTTGAGTTGGATGTGATATGAAAAGATGGAAGCGAGAGACGGGAGAATTGAACGTGGAGAGCTCCTTTTTTTTTCGGCTTAGCATTGAACGCCAGTGACGTGCTAACTAGATGGCTGAGTCCCGTCGGCCGTCTGCCTGCATCGAATCGGCGCCGTCGATCTGGGAGGGGATGCCCCGCGCTAAATGCGAGGAGCACATCGGGAAGTAATTAAAGAATTATGCTTATTAATTTGGTTTTGCACTGAGCGCATCAAAGTGGTCGTCAATGCTGTTAGCAGCAGTTCAACTAACTATTTTAGATAACTATGCCGTGCTCAGCGCCGTTGAACCGCAAAGCGCAGCCATTGCTGTAACTAGTTAGTGAATGCTGTTCTACCGCCAATAAGTGACAAGTTCAAGTGCTCTGCTCGCATAGATGGGCGCCTGCAATGCTCAACTCTCAGCCAAAGCAATTTCCTTTTTTTTTTCCCTTGTTCTTCAAGGACAGCTTGAAAGATGTTTTTCTTTTTCTTTTTCTTTTTTTAAATCTTGCTGTAGCCTGACTCGCCGTCATCACCCCCCATGGGCGGAATATGCTCAGCAACCATCAGCCGCAGAAAACCGGCCGTCGCGGCCGTACAAAAACGATTGTGTGCGTAAGATGTGCTCTGGCGAGACTGAGTATGACGTTGCACCAGCCATGATTCTGTCCAGCATCCGCGGCACATGCGTCTTGAGTAGTAGAGGCGCTTCTGAATGTGGCTATTTCAATCAGGACCTGTATTAATGACGACCTCGAGCTATACAGCTTCCGACCCTGTGATGATAAGCCGAGGTAAAACCATCGAGCGCCACAGGGCGTCGACGACCTCGCAGTAACTTAGTGGCGTGTTCATGCCACAGACACACTAGACTATGGCCGACGTGTTGCGGTTTTGATAAACCTATAAGCAAGTTGTAAATCACCCACAAAGCCTCATGTGAACATTGAACCGCCCCAGCAAGGCATTTTTCCGCCTTGCTACTGTAGGTGGCGTTTTGAGAAGCGAGCGCTGCAAGCCCAGTCTTGGCGGGCGTTTTGCACGCTTCACGGTTGGATAAGGCTCTGTCCTAGTTACTGTGTGAGATGCATCATGTGCCATTCCGCCCGAGCTGGAGGACCCTCCCGTTTATTCACCGATGCTGCTGTGTTTCTCCGATGAGAAAAGGGCTATGCCACGTTCTCGCATTCACCTTGCCTCTACATACCTAATTAGTGCCCCCCTCAGGACGTGATATCGAGAATCGAAAAACAAACATCTACCAACAGAGTCGTTCTAGCCTGCTACCATGGGTGCCCAAAGCGGCACCGATAGCCCACCAGCACAAGCAACGAGTCGCGACAAACTCCTCGAGCATCGTCAGGAACTCGTTAACCTGACATATAAGCGCGGACAGTTTGTCACATGTCCAGCTTGTCGACATGGAAGCACCACAATAATAGCCAAGGAACGGCTCGCGGGATGGCGGTGAGTTGATCCTCTTTTCTCACTGGCGCCTCTCGTCTTGACCATGGGCATAGCTCAGCTAAAACTGGACTCCAGATACGCAGCCTGTACCGCCGTCGCCATCATCTTCGCACCCCTCACCCTCGGGGTCATGCTCTTTGCCCTGCCTCTTCTTTTCAAACCGCAGTTTGCAGTCCACTCGTGCCGGCGCTGCGGCCTGCGCCTCGCCATCACCACCGGCGGCTTGAGCGACTACGCCTTTACCATTGCCGCCGACGTATCCGACTCCAACTTTGCCCCGGCCGAGGACGACTGGCGGCCCGATCTGGCGCGGCTGCCGGGGGGCATGCGCGTGGCGAGGTCCCCGTTGGGCCCGCGCCCGGAAATTTCGGAAAGGGAGATGAAGACGTGCTGCAAGCGCTTTACCGGCTTGAAATCCACGACGCGCATCAAGATGGTCTCTGACGACTGGCAGCGCAGTACGGTTCGGTGCATGGTCATGACTGGTGGTGCTGACAAGCCGGCGACGGCGCAGGAAAGAGAACAAGGGCAGGGGGAAGTCTTTTGTCAGATTTACCAAAACAATGTCGAAAATGTCAGCTCCTACGCGTACTCTGACGCAAACATCCAGGTCACCATGCGCGCCGCTGCTCCGCAGCCCAACACATCCGATAAAGACGAGCCGCCGCCGCCGCCGCCGCCGCCGCCGCCACACACTGCAGCTAATAATGGCGACTCGTCGCCCTCGGACCTGACCGAATTCACCGAAGCGTGCCGCATCCGCTTCTTCCCCGGCGACGACTACTCTGTCCATTTCCATCTTCCATCCAACAAACCCCCCGCGTATTCTTCCTCGTCTTCCTCGTCGTCCTCGTCGTGCCCGCCCACGACCGTCAACAAGTCCCCCGTCTCGAAGCGCTTCCGCACGCAGTTTTGGGGTGGCATGCCCATCTGGCGCTGGAAGTCGTCCGAGGGAAACTTGCTGTGGGTGTCGCGACGCTTTCGAGACGCCGACATGGCGGCGCTAAATACGACGCTGTGCCTCGTTGATGACTATGAGCGCCTCGTGGCAGCCGTGGACGGCTGGGAGAGCTGGCGGGCTCCTGGTGTCGCAGCAGCCGCTGCTGATGGCTCTGGCGGGATGATGCACGAGTGCAGACTGAAGCTGTATGCGGATCTGGATGCTGGGGTGCTGGGTGAGATACTGGGTAGCTACTGTGCGCTGCTTGTGCAGGTGAGGAGGGCTACCAAGGTGCTGAAGATAGAGGATGATATGAAGCGGAATTCGGATTAGAGCGCATCTGATATCATGCACATTGTCTTGTTTGTTTGTACAATTTGTTTATTTTAGAGCGCTGTATTTGCGGAAAGCGTATCAATTACACCAAGGAATTTTAGTGGTACTGCAGAGAGAGGATGATATGAAGCAGAGTTCGTATTAGAGCGCATCTGGCATCATGCACATTACCGTGTTTATTCGTACTAGTTGTTCATTTTCGAGCACATCTGGCTTCATGCACGTTACCTTGTTTATTCGTACAATTCCTTCACTTTAGCGCACTGTATTTGCGGGAAAGCGTATCAATTACACCAAGAAACTTTTATGGAAGCTCGGCGTCTAGTGGCCGGTGCGCGCGCATCAAGTCCCCTGCCGGGATGCGGATTACATCGCTGACCATTTGTAGCCGTGAAAGTTACTACAATGTCTTGTGCACCGGGGAACTGATCCGAGCCTCTCCGCTTTGTCTCGTAACTTTGGTCTACTCATTAACAGTCTCATAAAAGCAGTCTAATATGGCCGCCGCCATTGCCGCCGCCCTTACCCACTTGATACGGGTGGACCAAGGTTGTTGCGAGTCGTGACAGACTGCGACTACATCGGCTAACTAGGACCCGAGAGCAGACGGAGCAAGATGTTCCATGGTACTTAATATACGTTCTCGTTTACGTTTACGACGAGGCACGAGCCAACAAGACAGGGCTGGAGGCATTGACCAACGCGTACTTGATTTCTTTCAGCGCGATTGGCCTTGCTAATAGGCAGATAAGCCCGGCAGTTGGTACAGAGGAAGGCTTGTCCACCTGCATGATATTTGCTCGCCGCTATCCTGCGCCTAAAAGAGGATACCAGTGCGCCGTCGTGATGCTGTAATGGTTCTCGACTGCCTCTACGGTAAGCCAGGAGATACATCAGTAGCCAAGTTGACCACTTGGACGGATAAGGCATAATTATACGAAGAATGTCGGGGTTACCGTCAGTCCGCACTGGAGGCTTTACGAGCGCTCCATCGTGAATCTAGCCCGTACCTGACGCAACTCTTGACCTGAAAGCATTATAGCAAATATTGAGTCAGCTCCTCGCCTTGGTGATGCAGCGCTTGGTATGTAACAGCTGTGCGATTCGATGTAGTTGATTGTCCTATTTTCTATACAACAAACCGTGACAAGTATTGATTGGGAGTATTTAGTTTAGCTAAATAATAAGTATTGAAATTGATATTTACCGCGTAGTCAGCTCTTTTATCAACTCTATACACCAGGTCGACATGACATGTTCATCGTTACCCTAATAACGCCAACCCAGGCGACACCCCATGACGTAGTGAGAATCTAGTCTTTCCTAATCGCTGACTGTACCTTTTCAGGTTCTCTGGCGCTATCCTTGGCAATGCAGCGTACAACGATGGCTCTTTTCCACGGCCATGGCGCAATCCGGTCGGCCAGTCAAGCAAAACGCCATTCCAAGTCTTAATGATGAATAACATTGTGTGAGTTTTATCGCAAGTTGAATTTTAACTCAGGACAAAATTATGTATTATGATTAACTATTCAAGCTACATCGTACATGTTCCTCCACAGGCAGTGATGCAGAAAAGGTACTGGCTAGATTTAAATGGCAGCAACCACAGCAGCAGCAACCATGGCCATACCGCCAGTGAGGACGGAGCCAGCGCCGACGACGATGGGGACATCGGTGGGCTTGCCGTTGTTTCCGCTACCGGTGCCGGTGGGTTTGACAATGGGCTTGCCGCTGGCGTCGCAGAGCAGAGGGCAGTTATCAATGATCTTGCAGGTCTGGCCGTTGGGGTACTGGTGGGCAGGGTTGCAAGAGTAGCGACCTTTGCTGTCGTAGTCGCCGGGGGCGGCGCACTTGGACGGAGTGCCGGTCGAGGTGGGCTTGGCACCGGCAGAGCTGGTGACGGTCCCGGTGGCAATGGCGTTGCCGCTGGCGTCGCAGAGCAGAGGGCAGCCGTCAATCACCTTGCAGGCCTGGCCGTTGGGGTACTGGTGAGCCGGGTTGCAAGAGTAGCGGCCCTTGCTGTCGTAGTCGCCAGGAGCAGCGCAAGTCGAGGTGGGCTGAGCGGCAGAGCTGGTCGCGGTGCCGGTGGCCTTGACAATGGGCTGGCCATTGGCGTCGACCAGAAGAGGGCAGCCTTCAACAGTCTTGCAGCTCTGGCCGTTGGGGTACTGGTGAGCAGGGTTGCAGGAGTATCTGCCCTGGCTGTCGTAGTCGCCAGGAGCAGCGCAAGTGCTCTTGTAGATGGGCTGGCCACTGGCGTCGGCCAGAAGAGGGCAGCCATCAATCTCCTTGCAGGTCTGACCGTTGGGATACTGGTGAGCCGGGTTGCAAGAGTAGCGGCCCTTGCTGTCGTAGTCGCCAGCCGCAGCGCAAGTCGAGGTCGGCTGAGCTGCAGAGCTGGTCACGGTGCCGGTGGCCTTGACAATGGGCTGGCCACTGGCGTCGACCAGAAGAGGGCAGCCATCAATGGTCTTGCAGCTCTGACCGTTGGGGTACTGGTGGGCAGGGTTGCAAGAGTATCTTCCCTTGTCGTCGTAGTCGCCAGCGGCGGCGCAAGTGCTCTTCACAATGGGCTGGCCATTGGCGTCGACCAGAAGAGGGCAGCCTTCAACAGTCTTGCAGCTCTGGCCGTTGGGGTACTGGTGAGCAGGGTTGCAAGAGTATCTGCCCTGGCTATCGTAGTCGCCAGCCGCAGCGCAGTCGGCAGCAGAGACGGCGGCAATGCCCGAGGCAACAGTGAAGATGGCGGAGACTCTCATTGTGATTGATTTTGGTGAGGAATGTTTCTGTCGACTCTCTCATCTCAGAGGCGCGGACTGGCCATTGTTTTATAGTCCACAACGCCTCTTGACCTAAATGATTATTTTATTGACAGACTTCGTATAGCTAGATGACGGGACTTGTTTGGCCACTTTGCAGGTTACTACTCCGTATGCTCCACGCATTCCGCCAACGTTGTCTCGTATATGTAGGCCATCTAAATACACCCACACGGCCATAACTAGCAGTCCGGCACAGACTCCCCGCTGGAATGCTTTTCAAGGCAACGCACAGACGATGGCCCCCCTGAACTCGAATATGTACCGTATTTCTGATGGGGCTTATGGCTATTTATCGTCTCACAAATTTCAAAATACCAAATCTTCAGCAGCGCGGCTAAATAGGCCGCCTTGGTTGCCCTACATCTCAAGGGAGAATAATCAACCGTTATAGCAGACGTACTAATAAATATCACACATCAAAGCTATTTAATCTACTCACAACTCAGTTCCAGACGGCATAACCCGGACCGCACTGGGAAAAATGGCCGCCGGCCTGTCGGAAAGAACTGGACCGACCAGCGAACTTCCGCTCTATTGCTCCACTACTTGCGCCCTGATTCCTCATACGATACCCTGTAAAAAGATGGGCGCCTGCATTTATTCAAGGGGCGAAAGTAATTATTGGTTTTATCGCCGTCTGTTTTATTACTGGTGGTTAATACGAGATAGTCCCTTGGCAGCCCTGCAGGGCAGAAAGGCTTGGCAAACAAGCGAAGCCCGGTAACGAACTAGGTATCCGTAATATAAACGGATGTGGGATTTGAGCGGGGTATGACATAATGGCATGCCAGTTCTGCGCGGTAGAGCAGCTGACCATTCTCTTAGTCAACGAGCCAAGCCCTGTTCAATTTCGTTAAAGTTCGTATTCAACTGTTTTACGCTGGGGGAGTGAATACGCTCAGTTGCTGGGATTACCGTGCTCACCCCTTAAATTTCGAATGATATCATCTCCTTCAGCTCCAACCCGCAGCAATATTGTATTCACTCGTCACTTTCACAGCTACCCTGTTGCACCTGCCCGAGATAAAGTTATGTAATATCAATCAAACATGAGCAACAACACCAAAAAGGAAACCCTTTATCGATACGTAGCGTGACCTCTCACCCTTCATTAGCTCCTGACAAACTGAGTGGCGAAAAATCTGCTGATTTTACAGGACAGAGAGGAGAAAGTGGAAGAATGGCCAACGTTTACCGACGTAGTTAGTGGGCCGGTTCTAGTTAGAGAGTAAATAACCTGCTGGCAATGAGTTCAGACATGAACTGAGCGGCGCCACAGCGCCAGGTGGAAAGCTGACTTTGACTGGCTGGTTTCTATTTATATTTCTTTCTCAGCAACACAACATTCGAGTTTCGCGTATTGAACCCCAGATTATGACAGCATACAACATGTGACTGAACCTTGGAAGTAAGCATAGCCTACTAGTTACTTAGTTGCCCGATGTGTATTGAGTAGTATGACGCTAGCTGTCAGCCTTCCCATCTCCTGCTTACTGTTGTATGTACCCCCCGTTACGCATTCTTTCTTTTCTCCCAAGCTCTCTGAGGCTCTTTGCACAGAGTTTTCGCTCTTGCCTTTTCGCAGTCATTCCTGCTTGAAGCTGACCAGTATCTACTAGCGCCAAGTAAAGGAAGCTTCCCTTGTCGTAATTGAAACTTGCCTGCTTCGGGAACCCATGCTGAGAGCGACGATGCCTCTCAGTAACGCATTTCACAGCCGAAGGATCGGGCACAAGTGCATTTTTGGAGCGCCACGGCGGAGGCTCGGCGGGCGGACGACGGGTTGATAGGGCAGTGAATGGCCGGATACAGTGGCCGGAACTGTAACCCGTAGCACATATTTCCTCCATCTTAGCCCGTCGATGGCTGCATCCTACAGCGGAAAAGATTCGGCTTCTGTGGGCCATCTGATGCACCTCGACTCATCTCCTGTCATCATTGTAATCCGTCAGCAAGCGGGTTGACTACTAGATCTGACGGCCAAATTGGCCATGTTTCTACCTCGATATTTTTTGCCTTTGTCTTTGCAAGATGAACTTCCCATGTATCCTCGCCACGGCATCTTCTGTGCAATCGACATGGTTTCCTCAGGAGACTACCGAGTAGCAAAAAAGTAGTCACCGAAACCACAACGGCCGCCAGGCGCTGCCGTCTTGCACCCCTCACCATGGCGGCAACACAAACCGCCACCACAACCCTCCATCTAAAAGACTACGGCTCCTCCAACACATCTGTACCTGTCAACACCGGCACCGAAGCCGCCCGAGATCTCACATCGCATACATCGACAACCACCCGCCGACGCGGCGCACACCCAGCCCCGGCCAACGTAGACGACGACGACGACGACGCCATTATCGAAGCGTCTCGCGCGCTAGACCAAGAGTGCCCCGACGGCGGCTACGGCTGGATCATTGTCCTCAGCGGCGCCATGCTCATGTGGTGGGCGTCCGGAACCACGTACGCCTGGGGCGTCGTCCAGCGCAAGCTGGTCGAGGAGCACCTGGCCGGGCCCGCGACCCTGTCCTTCATCGGCTCCCTGCAGGCCTCCATGCCCGCCTGGCTCGCCGTGCTCGACGCCTTTGTCATGCGCCGCTGGCTGGGGTCCCGGCGGCTCGCCATGCTCGGCATGTTCACCATGGGTCTGGGCGGCATCCTGGCCAGCTTCTTCGCCGAAAGAAGCGTTGCGGGCCTCTTTGTCACGTTTGGCTTTCTCGCCGGCGCCGGCGGGAGCTGCGGCTTTGCAGTCGTGGCCGCCGTTCCCGCGCAGTACTTTCACACCCGGCGCGGCCTTGCCAACGGCCTCATCTTTGCGGGAAGTGGCTTTGGCGGGGCGACTAATGGTTTCTTCATGGATGCGCTGATTCGCCACGTCGGCATGGCCTGGGCTTTTCGTGTGCTCGGCTTGGTGACGATGGGGACTGGTGTATTTGCCGGGTGGTTCATGACTGAGCGGACAAAGATTCCCGACAAGCGATTTATTGACATGTAAGCTGCTTTGACCTCCTCAGTCCAGGTTGCCGATATTAACTTGCGGGCTTCAGGAAACTATTCAAAAACACCAATTTCACACTCTTATGGCTCTGTGCTGCTGTCGGCAACTTTCCCATTTTCGTTCCGCCCTTCTTCCTTCCTCTTTACAACCAAGCGTTGGGCTTTTCCTCAAGCACTGGAGCCGGTCTTGTGGCTGGCTTTACCCTGTCGTCAGCCATCGGTCGCATTCTCTGTGGATTTTGCTGCGACAGATTCGGTCCTGTAAATGTGCTTCTAGCTTCGTTGCTGCTCTCTGCTTTCAGCATGCTCGTCATCTGGCCCGTCTCGCAATCTCTGACTCCTCTTGCCGTCTTTGGCATCCTCAATGGTGTCTCAAACGGTGGCTTCTTTTCTTGCACTCCTACCGTCGCCACTAGTATCTTTGGTAGTCAGCGTGTTAGTGTCGTCATGGGCATGATTATGACTGCTTGGGCCGGAGGCTATCTTTTGGTATGAATTCTTTCCACTGGCCAACTTGGACCTGTCACTCAGTCTAACAAGTAAACACAGGGCTCTCCCATTGCTGGTTACCTACTTCAAGCCTTTGGCGGAGCAGACGGTGGCCTAAAAGCGTACCGTCCCGCCATGTTCTACGCCGGCGGCCTGGCCTTGATCTCTGCGATTTTATTGGCCGTCGTCCGTTTCCGCCTTAACAAAAAGATTCTTGCGGCTGTATAGTTGACTGTGTCTGATTACGTGGAATGATTCGCGGCTATCAAATGAAAAGACTTCATTTCATGTCCCCTACGTTCACATTGACTGGGATTTAGGCCTCAATTACAGAACCGAGTCTTCCTATGAATCCTGCCATACCACTAATGATAAATAACAACGACGTATTGATGATGCTTTTGTCAAAGGCATCACGGCACAAGTTGATTTATGCCAGTCACTCTGTGGTGATTTACCGTGAATGAAGACCCGTGTTGCCTTGAGTGTATTGGCAGCAGATAAAGCACTAAGAAAACAATTCTGGAATTAAAATCATCACTAAGCACAGCTAGATGAGCATGGAAACCTTCCCACGCACAAGTGTATTGGTGGCGAGTATTGTCAGAGCCACTTGACGGAGGCACAATGTATGGATGACAGAGAGTAATAGCATCATCGTGTAGAGCAACGGCTTAGTGACAGTTGTCTATTTTTCCTACGAGCACCTCTATGCGGCTCTCACTTTCCTGCCTGCCCATGCGCTTGTAGACGCTTCTAGAATCGGCTTCCATGTCAAAACCGGTCACAGAGTCTTTCAGTCGTCCACTTGTGGTGCCAACTGATGACGTATTTCTAATGCGAAAAGGGTTTGTACGAAATCGACGAATATTTCTGTCTACTCAATCATACTCATTCATTAATTATAGTAAAAGAAAACAAAACTTGAGAAAGGCGTCACTTTGTTAAACGGAGAAAGCAGATGCCATCAAATAAAGCAGTATCATATTGACCACCCGTCGTGAAATCGTTACTCATAGAGCATAGTATGTGAATCATTCTCTTCGTTTCCGTGTTCTCCTCCTCTCCTCGTCACGATCTTCGTCTCCACCACTCTCCAATCGCCTATGTTGTCCTTGACTGTTAGGAGTTGCCCCGAGCGCCCCCTCGCTCAGTACCTCTCCGAGAACCTGCATCCAGCTTCCGCGGCCATCCAAGGCATTCGTTACACCATGAGCCAGTCGCTCCACAGCCTCTTTATTAGTACCGCCTACATGCCACGCTCCCTGCACGTTAAAATTGCCTGGCCGCTGCGATTGACGACGAAACGCACCAGATCGACTCGTCCACCGGTCGTGACTAGCTGACCGTCGGTCTAGTCGCCGGCCTTCCGAATCAAACCGATCAGGTAGGTTTTGAATTTCCTCCTCAGAGTCGGATTCATGACCACGGCGACGATCGCCCACACGATCGTGCGTAGTGTCTGACAAGCGGCGCTGGTGAGCAACGCGTCCATCTTGATTGCCTAGAGTAGCGTACTCTTCTTGCGTATGAGCATCTCCATTGGCAGCCTCTTCTTGCTGTCGTCGGTGCATTTCCATCGTATGCGTGCTCTTGGGGGACATGGGGATGAAAGTCACAGACTTTGGCGCTGCGTGCGTCTTCTTCGGACCAGTCTCAGACGACGAGTTGTTTATTGCGGCTGCTAAAAAGTTAGAACTAATATCTTCTTGTGTGTTGACGAGCTCAGCTGGAACCAACGCACCCTCTGAACTAGGTTTTGCATTGTCTGGAGTTTGGGTATTGGTACTCACATATTCTGGTGGCGGATGAGGTCCGGCAGTTGGACCCGGTGGGGGACCACTTGGAGGCGGGCCAGGAGGACCCGGGGGCCCGAGTGGCCCAGGCGGATATCCAGTCATTGGACCAGGAACGGGTGCCGGAGGTGGGCCTGGTGGTGGCGGAGGCGCGTAACCCATGTAGTCCTGAGGTACGTAGGGTTGATACTCATGCGACTGAGCCGCGGCTGGATTATTGTACGGATTGTAGTCCCCGGGCCCTCCAGCAGCCGGGGTGGTGGGATACGGTGGATAATAGGCGCCCCCGGAGGCATGTAGAGGTGAGGAAGGTCTGTCATCACGGCGGTCATAACCGTCATCATAATCTGTAAACAGTTAGTGAATTCTGGCATAATGCGTGTTGCAGTGCTAACCATCTCGTGACCGCTGTCGCTCCCCACTCCTACGCTCGCGCTTCTCGCGGTCCTTCTTGTCCTTGTACTCCTTTATGCCGAAAGCCGCTGCGCCTGCGGAAGCCATGTTTCGCAGGCGGCTTCGACTTCTCTTGCGTCCGTCATTGGAACCAGACGAAGAGTCGTCGCGCTCTCGTTGCGCGCTTCGGCGCCTCCTGCTAGGGCGATCGTCGTCGGACTCGTAGCCTCGTCGGGCAGGAGGGAGATCCCCTTCACCGTACTCAACTAAGCCTAGCTCTCTATCAGCCCCAACATCGGAATGGAGGGATCGGGCCATCGACCTGCTGCGGCTATGACTTTTGCCCCGCCGGTTATAGTAACGGTCATCTTCATCGCTCAGTGCGCGGGAACGGGAGCGCTCCCGCTCTTTCTTTTCCTGGTGATTCTTGTATAACTTGCCGGCGACGCCAGCGGCAGCGGCGGCACCAGCAATCTTGGCACCGGTGCGGAGACGGGACTTGCTACGGGAGCGCTCGTCACCGCCACGAGACTTGGATCTGTTGTGCAAGTGGCGCAGGACGCCGGCGGTAGCTGCAGTGCCCAGGGCAGCCTTGGCTATTCTTGACATGCTTCTGCGGCGGCTCGGGGCACGAGTGGATCGCGAGCGGGAGCGTGAGTCGTGGTAGCTGTCGGATGCGTAGCCGCGGGTACGACTGCGACCTCGGTGGGCTTCTTCCTTTTCAACCTTGTTGGCTTGAAAGTACTTGGCAGCGCCAGCAGCCGCAAGAGCGACGGCGGCAATTCCAAATCCGGTCTTGATTCGGGAATGGTGATTGGGAGACTCATCGCGGTCACCCCAGCGTTCTTCATAGGCACTATGAGCTCTCTTGAGTGCTTCGGTACCGAGAGCGCCGAGGGCAGCACCCGCTAGAACTTTGCGGCCTCGGTTCTCGGGAAGATCACCGTACTCATCGCGTTTACTCTGGAGCAAAGCAGTGACACCAGCACCGGCGAGAGCACCTTCGGCGAGGTGGAGTTTGTGATGATCAGAGCTCTTGCTGCGACTGCGGGAGCGGCTTCGACTTGGGCGACGACGAGAGCGGGATCTGCGACGGCGACCGTTGGAGACGTAATAGTCTTCATCCTCGCTGTAGTACTCCTCCCGACGACGGTCGTCATATCTGGCCATGGCCCAGTCGCGGTCACGGGCATAGGGGTCTCGACGGTAGTAAGGGTCTCGAGGGTCGCCGCGATATGGCGCAACGGGGCCAGGACCGAACTCGCGGCGTTCGTGTCTGTAATAGTAGTCATCTTCATAAGGGCCACGACGGACGAATTCGCGGTCGACGTCACGCTCTCTGGAGAGAATCATGGGGCCAGATTCAACGCGTTCGTGGCGGCCGTAAAAGAGAGGCTGCGATGCAGGAGGCTCCTGGACTGGCGGCGGCTGGCGGACGGGAGGTGGTGCTGGCACGACTGGAGCGTAATACTCGGTCTCCTTGCGATATCGCTCGATATCATGGCCGCGGGAGTCTTCAAAGGACTCGTCGACCCGTCTCTCGACACGGACATCATCGTGGCGGGAGCGACGGTCCCAGTCACGGTCGGGTTCCATGACGGTGCGACTGCGCTCTGCGGGGTCAAAGTTGGATCGAGGACGGTCTACAAGGTCGTTGGATACTCGACGAGTGCCTGAGAAGCGAGAGCGGGTATCGTCCTCGACTTCTATACGGTCGAAACGGTCGGCGTTTTTGGAAGGGCCGACTTTGTAGCGCGTAACAGTGGTACTGCTTCGTACGGGTCCGCGATCGTCGTCTTCCTCCTCTCGGTAGGTTCGGGTCGACCTATAAGCGTCGCCCATAGCTTCGGTGTAATGGTGTGTGGTCGGCAACGGCAAAAGTTGCAAGTTTATGCGCGTTTTTGTGTATCTGTGTGTGTGTGTGTGCGTATGCCAAGTTTCGAGTATCTTGCTATGTGCGACAAGAATGACGAAATGAAGAAGAAGCCGGGAAAGTAAAAACTGAGAGGCCAGAGGGGTAATAAGAGTGGCTGGGTTGGCAAGTCTGATGGGTGGGTGGGAACAACGGGCTTGGGCGCGGGGCTCCTATTTGCTGCAACAGAACAGGTGAGCAGCCGGCACGGGCGTGGATGCTGATGGAGGCTGATGGAGGTTGCTGGACGGTTGCGGATGGGATGGAGGGGCCTGACCGAACTAGACTACTCGGTAGCTGAGAGCATGACAAGCGGCGTGATGCACGAGGTGAAACAGGCTGGATGTGTGAAGCTTTCCAGTGGTGTGGTGTCATTGCGGCCATCGCAGCGAGGCACTCTCAACAGTCCATCTGGCGCGGGGCCCAAGTCATTCAGGGAGAAGTCGAGGACGTCTTCGGTATTCGGACTGAGGGTGTCGATCACGAGGCCGATGGTTGGATGTTCATGTACGAATAGATAGTAGGGCCAACGGGCTACCCGTTGCTGTGCGTCATGCTGTGCGGGGCGGCTTGATGGCAATTCAGGCTTTTGAATTTTATCTGTATCGGGCTTGCTTGGCTGGCCGCCTTTGTTGCTTCTTTGCCCCTCTTCTCTTACTTTTGGCGGGCCGAAGCGGAATCGCCTCCCCCCCACCACACCAGTATCAACAGTCAGTGCTCAACACATCTAGAAGCAGATATGCTGCACATTTGTTGGAGAGTTTTCTTTGGGAAGAAAAAAAAGATGAGAAACATATGTGCAAGTGCAGTAGCAGCTTAGTGTGCCACAGCTGCCGCTGCCGCCCGCGTTGGCTGAACAAGCATGCGCCATTAGGTACTGCCGCATGTCGCACTGGCATGTGTGACGTCGGAGCGACCCAAGAAGTACGTACCCACTGGCCGAGATGTTGAAAGGGTTGGTTGGCCATGGTAGCACGGTAGGTATTGAATGAGGCATTCGACATGAGACGATTGAAAAAAAAAAACGAAGAGAAAGTCTAATTAAGTAGAATCAAGTCTAAATACAAGCCAGGCAACGAACTCACTTGCTTGCTCAATGGACAAACATAGTCCGTATGTGCTGGATAGGTAGGTAGCCAGGAACGGCACCAGCCAATTTAGGTAGTATCTTAGCGTCTCTCAGCGCTGTTGGCTGTTGGGCCCCGAGATTCAGCGGCTGACTGTGCTGAACCACTGTGCTGGACGCCACAGTGGGCGCAGCAGCCCCCAACACCATCTCAGCCTGCGTACCCTTGATTGGCCAGAAAGAACAGTTGATCGCACAGAAATTACATTTCTTCGATGGGCACCACACGAAGTATTGTTTTTCAGGCCCTCGTCTAGGTAGTGACAAGTGCGTCTCGCAATGGCTTGCGACAGGTATTACCTGCATATCATGTAGTGACCTGTTCCATCAAGTACTGTCACACCAGAATTAAACCAGCAGGTACCTGGAGCCGCGCTTGTCTCAATCAGGCTAAAGGCAAGGGACCGCTGCGTGTCAAAGGTGTCCTCTACCGGGAGCTGGAGGGCCGATCTGATATCTCGACTTTCTTTCCACGACCACACCTTCGCATATCTATTGCTTTGACCCCCCAAGCCATCTGATTGGCTCCGACATTGGAATACGAACGGCATTATTACCATCAGTGCTCGGCTAAACGACTCTCCACGCATTGGTTATGAATTAGCCTGCTACCTAGGTGTCGCATCCTCCTACCACGCACCTCGAATTTCATCGCTTTCCCACGCACTTCTGGCCTGCAGAGCCAGCGATTCCCAGCCATGAACGGTTTCGAAAAGCATGGTTTCAATGAAGACCACTTTGGTGCCAAGGGCAGCGTTGTCAGCGCTTTTGATGCCTTTCGTACGGCCCGCCGCCTGCACTGTACTATACCATACACAACATCGGTTTGCTAACGGAATGCGCGCGCAGCCAAATCTAAACCCGAATACGTGACTCGCACCGCCGGCGGCGGCAAATGGACCGTCGCAATGATCTTCATCTCCCTTGTCCTCATGGGCTCCGAGGTGGCCCGCTGGTGGCGCGGCGAGGAGACGCACAACTTTGCCGTCGAAAAGGGAATCTCCCACGAGATGCAAATCAACCTCGACATTGTCGTCAACATGCTCTGCGCCGACCTCCACATCAACGTCCAAGATGCCGCGGGTGACCGAATCCTCGCCTCCTCCATGCTGCACCGCGACCCGACCAAGTGGTCCACGTGGGTGGACAAGGGCGTCCACAAGCTCGGCCACGATGCCAACGGCCGCGTCAACACCGGCGAGGGCTGGACGAGCCTCGCCAACAACGACGAGGGCTTTGGAGAGGAGCACGTTCATGACATTGTCGCTCTCGGAAAGAAGCGCGCCAAATGGAGCAAGACCCCGCGCTTCTGGGGCACTGCTGACAGCTGTCGCATCTACGGCTCCCTCGACCTCAACAAGGTTCAGGGCGACTTCCACATCACTGCCAGAGGACACGGCTACATGGAATTTGGCCAGCATCTGGACCATGATAGTGAGTGAAAGCTTCACCTCGTTTCTTGACCGCGACTAACATTGGCACAGAGTTCAACTTTTCCCACGTCATCTCAGAGCTCTCCTACGGCGCCTTTTATCCCTCCCTCGTCAACCCTCTCGACCGCACCGTCAACGTCGCCGCCGCCAACTTTCACAAGTTCCAGTACTACCTCTCCGTCGTCCCCACCGTCTACAGCGTCGGCCGCAGCACAATCCAGACCAACCAGTACGCCGTCACCGAGCAGAGCAAGGAAATTGACGAGCACTCGGCCGTGCCCGGCATCTTTGTTAAGTACGACATTGAGCCCATCCTGCTTGCCGTCCACGAGTCCCGCGACAGCTTCATCGTTTTCCTCCTCAAGCTCATCAACGTCGTCAGCGGTGTGCTCGTTGCCGGCCACTGGGGCTATACCCTCTCCGAGTGGTTCGTCGAGGTGATTGGCAAGAGGCGCCGCACCAGTGGCGGCGAGGGTGTCCTAGGCACAAAGGGCGGCTACGATGACTAGGTGGTGGTTGGATTGGGATGGAATAAACAAGAGCAAAATTCATTTTCAGGGGGGATTATTACTGGCGTTTTTTGGTGTGGCGATGCATAGACACATTTAGCTGATGTGGCAGAGGGTGGACTTGTACATACTACGATGCATGTTTTCAATTACGCAGGCAATACTGGGATGGAATTTCTTGTTAAGAGGATACGGCCATTCAATGGTGAAAGCTGTACTAACTTCAAACGTAACATCAAGTACGGAACCCATGCGTACCGATGCGCCAACGCAAGTTGACTTGACAATCATTGTGCTGAGTAGAGAGACCATATTACACATTGTATCGAGTCCATACGCTAGTTCTCAAATGATGACATCCTACGCTGGCGTCTTCTTCACCCCCATAATCACGTCCTGCTTATCCTTGACCTCCCCCGCCAGCGTCGCATCCACCGCCGAATCATCCACATCCAGCACGCCCCCTTTCACTTTCCTATCACCGCCGCCGCCGCCGCCGGCTTGCTCATCCTCACTCGCATCCGAGTCCTCCACGTACGGATTCGGCCGCACCACGCCGAGCGTCACTGTCGCGGCGCCCGAGGCGGAGCCGGCGGCAGCTGCCTTGTGGTACACGCGGAGGCCGACAACGGCGACGGCGTTCCATGGGTCCTTGGCAAAGAGGCCGTTTTCTTCGTCGCTGTCGGCCTCTTCTGCGGAGCTTTCAAACAATTTCGGATTGTCGCGCTGCATGCCGTCGATTTGGATGTCGAGCTCGCCATCGGAGTAGTCGGTGAAGGAGGCTAGACTCTCGTTGTTCGAGTCGGATTCAGACGCTTCAGAGTCCTCTTGTTCTCCAAGCTTCTCTGCTCCCTTTGGTTTTGCCTCCGATTTGTCATCGGTATTCTGTTTCTCAGACTTTTCCTTGGACTCTGTATGAGGTTTCTCACTAGCCGGTGCCTTGGACTCGGTTGTAGCCCCATCCTTGGCCTCAGTCTTGCTCTCATTCTTCACTCCGTGGCTTTCCGATTCAACCTTCACATCGGCAGCCTCCTTTGGCTTCTTCGCGGGCTCAGCACCACTCGGTACAGTAGCCTTGTCTTTTCGCGCATCTTCATTAGCCTTGGTCTTCTTCTCTGTCAGCTCCTTGGCAGCTTCCTCCTTCGCTGCCTCCTTTGCTGCCTTTCTCTCCTTGTTAGCCTTGGCCTTTTCCGCCTTCTTCGTCTTCAATTTTTCCCTCTTCTTGGCCGCCCGGGCCTGAGCTCTCTCGTGCTGCTTCTTCTTCTGATAATACGCATCCTTGTTCTTTTTTCGCAAATCCTCTTTAACAGCAGCGCGCTTCTTTTGCATCCTCTTCTCCTCATACGCCTCGCGTACCTTTTTCTCCTCTTTAGACTCGACAATACAGCCCCGGCTGTGCGCCAGGTCGTACGACTTGCCGATACGGCTGACTTTGTCGCACTTCGTCTTGGCCCACTTGCGAATGGTTGCCTGAACTGGAAGTTTGTCATCGTTCCGCCACGCCTTGATCTTGACGTACACTTCGTATGCGCCGGTTTCGAGCTCCAGCTCCACGTTGACCGAGCGAAGGAAGCGGAGGTCTGGCTCGCTGCGTACAAGGTAGCCTTCATAGCCAGCCTTGTGCACGCGAAAGGAAAGCTGGAACGTGTACTGGCCCTCGAGACCTCGAAAGTAACGGTCGTTAAGCTGTGATAGAACAATCACGACTGGCCCTGACTGCGTTGTGGTAAAGGTAAAGTACGTCTCGTTGTACTCTTCAACCCAAGGAACGTGCAGAGTCGTCCATATCTGGGAGACATTCCATTCAGGGCCAAACAGACGGACGCGCTCAAAGATCTGGAAGTGACGCAGCAGGTCTTGATAACAGATCCAGAACTCACCATCCTCGCCAAACTTGTGACCAAGCTTCCGCATCCATTCGGGACTCCATTCCTTGGAGCCGTCCGCCCAAGCACCTCTCCACTCGCCCTTGCCCCAAGGGTTACGCAGCAAGATGAGCCGCTTATCTTCAATCTCCACGACTCGCTGAATGGAGTATGCATGTCCCTCGATGATACCCTTTTGATCTCCGAATCCACTACCAAAGACACCAGTCATGCAGCCAAAAAGAAACTCGTTGTTTGCTTGCAGCAGCTGTTTCCAAAAGTGCTCCTACGCCATGTTAGCTCCGCTGAAAAGCCAAAGGGACCAAGTAGGGCCTGCCTTGTCAAGAATATCGGTGGCGAAGATATATGATGCAACACCGCCTGTGAGATCCTCGATGCCTTCGCCGGTCCATCCACCTTCGATAGCAGCATAGTCGCCGTGGGCTTTCGCGTAGCACTTTTCCAGCAGTGGCAGCCACGTCTCTTGCGGATGACCACACTTCGCAAAGTACAGCGAGTTACTATTGGTTTGGAACATCCGTTTGTAGGCTTCTTGTGGGTTTCTGTATTCCAGCTCATCGAATGTGAGGCGGTCCATCTGAAAGTCGTCGTAATCTGCCTTGGTCAGGTACAGCTACAAAACACATTAGCACCCAAAAATATCCGTCATCGTATCCCGCGCTAACTCACGAAGTCGTCAATAATCTCTGAAATCCACTCCCCATCCCGGTAAAAGACGAAGCCGTAGACGCCGATATCCTGGTCGTGCGCCACGCACAGCTTCTCGATCAGCCCCTTCTTGAAGCTCAGCGCGCACAGCGCCGCCATGAGCCAGCAGTCGCCGTCACGTCCTTGCTTGACATCGTCGGCCGTCGGGCCCTTGATGTAAAACTGCGGGCGGGTGAAAATCTCCGTGACGCGCTTGGCGCTCCGTGGACAAAATTGGTGCCCGGGCGGGCCCGACTGCGCCTCGTCATCGTCCTCGTTCTCGTCCTTGGATTCTTCGTCTGTCTTGGGTTCCGTCGCCGCATTGTCCAGCGACTCTAGACAGTCGCGCTGACTGAACTTGAGGTCAAACTCAATATTAAAGTGCGGATCGCGGTACTTTAGGTTCACGCGACGGCAATCCTGGACGATTTTGGCCACCTTTGCCCGGCAGTTGGCGGCGGCGGCTTCGTACGATGCCTCGGCGCTCTGTGTAGGGGTTGGCGCTGGCGGGGAAGCCTTTTTGCTTTTTCCGCACTTCCTGTTTGGAATTACGGTAATTGCTGTTTCAGTCAGCCTTGCTATTGTCCGGTATCGAGCGGGAATGCTCTTCTTCACCTTTGCCGGGAGCTTTCGTATGGAAGCTCTTCCAGAACATGTCAACCGCACGTTGCGGTGTCTTTCCTTCCATTGTTAGTACCTCGTGTGACAGCGTAGGCGTGAAGGTTGCTGATAATCATGAGAGCATGAGAATAAAGGACGGAGGAAGCAGGAGAAGCAGGCTACGTTTGCCTTTAGTATGAACAAGCCTGCATTCGATACATTTTGAGCGCCTTGTTGTCTTTTCGAGACAAACTCGTCGCATGATCAGTCGCGCGGGGCTGTCCACTGGTAAGACAGGGCTCTAATTAGCTCTTGATGTACAATTTGGGATACAAGATACGAAAACGCCCTGTCGATATGCCCCGCCGACTGGCCCTTGTTGACGCAGGGGCTTCGTTTACTTGCTGATGAGACGAGCATCACAAGGCTTCGCGACGCCCCGTTCCGCACTGTACCCCCACTTACTCAGCCGCCTCTGCTGAGACAGAGGCAGCGTGGCAGCCTCATCAGAGGTAGTTAGTGCTTATCATTGACACATCAGTACGCTTGGCTTTTGGACGCCTTCCCAGCCGCTGCAAGCCTTATTCCAGGCAAGTATTGTCCAGGAAAGGTGGTTTGTATCAGCCCATGCATTGCTCATGCATGTGTGCTCAAGGGGCTCAGTACGGGTATATGAATCACC
The DNA here is from genome assembly GCA_030782485.1 of Beauveria brongniartii. Lineage (NCBI taxonomy): Eukaryota > Fungi > Ascomycota > Sordariomycetes > Hypocreales > Cordycipitaceae > Beauveria > Beauveria brongniartii. The sequence goes on from JARJPP010000137.1 coordinate 50,530, forward strand.
GAGCCAAGTTACCTCGAGCAGCAGCCACTGGCATCAACGCCTGTGCGTTGCAATGATTATCAGCTCCATCATCTCACACCAACAGATTCGCCGAGGACAATGCGATACCCGCAGCACACTTCTCAATAAAGGGCTTGGCGAGACCTATAACGTTGGTAAAGCCGGCACGACCGGCGTCGGCATCAGCACAAAAGATGCTGCGATCGATCTTCGATGTCCGAAGCTCCGACAGCCTTACAGGCGCCCACAGTTGCGAAATGCATCACTGCTAGTCATGCGGTCTTTTTAGTATGAAAATGCGGGCTGGCATCGTCACCGCTAATTTCAGGTAATACTGTCGTAGTGGCGAAGCAGGAGAGAGGCGAGGGCATCACGAGCCGGGTAAGACACAAGCAATCAGCAATGGGTGAGGGACCTGAATGAATGTGATGATGTTAAGAGAAAGAGAAGCTATCTAGAAGTAGCAAACGATGAAGGGTATCCTCGGCTGAGTCAGCCAGTGGCGACATGTCCAGTGGGCGTGCCTGCCACCAGTCGTGATTTCCGCAATGGTGTACCGAGTACGGATACAACTCATTGAGTTTGTGTTCTTCGGGCTTTTCCAACTTTTTCTGTCCCACACTTTTTGCGCCCTCCCGACAAGGGCTCAGCAGCTCGACTTTTTTGCTCAATAGTAGCAAAGGAGCTATGGAAGTGTGGATCGATGAATGACCAGTATATCATCGAGCTTGGCATTGCGCCTCCAAACAAGGGCACGCCCAGAACAGCCCACAAAGTCTTGCAAGGTCTCATTTCGGATCTTCGCCGCCTCGCGGCCCTTCAGCGCCTCGATGAAGATTTTGAACCTTGGCATGAGGTGATGAAAGAAAGTCGGTCCGTCTTTACATCTTCTTTGGGCTTCTGGACTTCCTCATCCGATTGAGAACAAGCCGTGTCAAAGTCAAAACGTTCATCTGCTTAATATCTGAGCAAACGGGGTCACTATGTCGCCTGCCCTTATATGCAAGTACCCTCCTCCCTGAATCGCGTTCGGCGCCTTGTTCTTGGTATCTTAATAGAACAACAAAATGAGAGAATATCTCCGAGACAAGTTTATGTATGAGAATATGGAAAGTTTTTGAGGGGAAGGGGGTCAAATTCTTGCACCAAGCAAGTCTTCACGGAATTGTTAAACACTACAGCTCCATGCCAACAACGCTCCCGACAAGCTTCTGGGTGGCAATTGTTGTAGAATCGAAGTGCTTACATAGGATCTCGAGCCTCTCCCTCCTCGCTGCCCATTTCTCGTCATTAGACCAACTCTCCGTGCGCACGGAGCGGTCGGGACAAAATGTTGTGATGCCATCAACATTTGCGCACTGGCCAGTCTGTGAACAATCCTGAGCTACGAATTGAATCCATCTATCCTGCAATTCAAAGCTGAGCTCAATGTTGGACTTTTGGTATTCAATACTTTTCATGTCCACTGCAAGTTTGCCAACATCAGCTTCCACACAGGCTTGATCAGGGTCGGCATAACCTTGCAGGATCCCCTGGTCAGCGTTCTCCAGCGCATCGTAAAAATTGCCAAAGGCGTAGATCAATTCAACGCCATGATGCGCAGTTCCTCGCAGAGGTCCCAGAAATGGATTGCCAAATTCAAAATGGTGGTACTGAAGACCCAGATGTTTGGGATCCTGGCCGCGGAGCAATGCTTGCTGCTCACGATGGGACTTGAAGAATTTGTACCCACGATATACTTTGTGCATCATTGTGCTGTCGGATACAAATTGAGAGAACTTCTCAGTAAATTCTTCATCAGACAGTGTAGGAAAAATCCCATACGTCTCAAGAATCTCCTCTGCTGCTGCCTCTGAGGGGTAACTCGAGGTGAGAAGGGAGCGGAACTTGGCGTAGTCCCCATTGGCGATGGGAGCAAAATCTTTGAATTCGTCGTCCGCTGCACTTATTAATAGTTGAACCTTGTCGTCAGACTCCCAGGGTTCACCGCTGGTTTCCCCAAGGTGTAAGGAAACGCCGCAACCCAAGTCGCTTTGGCGAATGGTCCACTCATCAACAATCAATGTAAACAGTGCCCAGTGAAGCTCGGCAACGCATCCAAGTATATCCTTTGTGGGTAGCCTTCTCAGAAAATCGAGTCGGTCAGCAGGACTATCGACCTCGACTGACCAAAATCGGCAGAGGTTCGCCCAACGCCGGTCAGCCTTCTCCAAAGACGTTAGATCGAGTCCACCGACAGGGCCTGAGAGAACACCAGCCTTTCTGAATGGCGGCCTCTTCGTGCCTAATTCAGCCTCTAGGAGGTGTAGATAGCATGATATTCCACCAGCAGAGTGGCCCATGATTGTGATTTTAGCGTCGTCTCCCCCGAATGCAGCAATGTTGCGCTTCACCCACATGAGCGCAAGTTTCTGATCGTAGAGACCAAAGTTTACACCCCTGATAGGGGCATCACTGCTTTGCGACGCAATTATATCGGATGAGCCACAGAAACCAAATATGCCTAGACGATAATTGATAGACACGGCGATAAAAGGTGTTTTGTTACGGAGAGAGCGAAGTACAAGTCGGGTTGGATCTGCGCGCCAGCTCGTGATTAGCGGACAGCCTTATCCAAATCAAGACGCAACAAACTCTCACTACATACCCCATACTGGATCGGTTCCCGCGCCGTCTTTGAAACCACACCATGAATCCAAATGAGCACAGGCAGCTGGGTCGTCTCTGCATCGATGTTCTGTTTTGCAAGTGCTGCTGTGCTCGGGCGTACAACGAAGAGGTTCAAACACTCGAATTCATCCTGGCCAACGTCTGGAAACGGCAAATATGACTGAAACAATCGTGTGTCACCCTCAGGCGCCGGACATCGGGACTGCGGGTGGTCAATTCTCGGATGTTGCGGGAGGAGCTGTCGGCGTAGGGTGAGGGCTTACCCGTTCTTCGTAGCGTCAAAAACATCACGCGGCAGCTGATCTCGGAGACGCGCATGCTCCCATCTTCGCGATACCTGAGCATACGGTATACCAAGAAACTCCTCAATCTCCCCTGAGATCACTGATCTCTTGCCGACCACGGTTTGGATGTGGCCCGAGGGCGTGGGCAAGTGTACAATGGGAGCCCGAGTTGGCTGGATTTCGGACCCCATGACACTGTAGCGACGTCAAATGTTACTTGCAGTGCTACATAATAGACCGAATAGCAAGGAGATGGTTACCGGGTATAAGTAGTCCTAACGTCTCGGCAAGACAGTCATACGCCAAAAGTTTATCCACCTTGAAGATTTGCGTTTATTAGCTACAGATCGCTCAGTCCCGCCTTGCGTAATAAATCGCATAGACTACTCCGTAGCATTGACTCCAAAACCAATAGACATAAGCGCCTTGATAAAGTCCTTCAGTATTGCGGTACATTCGACCCAGTACAGACGCGGGACTGTTGGATACATTCATTGTATATGCTAAGCTCTCGCCGCCGAGCAGTGGGTAGCGCCGAGAGTAGGGGCACACGAATCTGAATGGCGAAACGCGTTTACGAAAATTACTTTCGAAGATGAGAGGGCTGGTTGCTTCTGTGTCGGCAAGGGCCTGCCACGTCGTCTCGTCCGCTACCAAAACCCTGCGGCGCAACGGTATCCTGGTGCGGTAATTTCTGTTGTTTCGCGTCAAACTCGACCAAGTGACGGCAACAAACATGGGCTTGGGGCCTTGGCATTCCATGTGCAAGACAGAGTCTACAGAAGTTGCATACGGCACGAGAAAATGTAGATCTCAGAATGAAACGGCACGCAGACGGGAAAGAAACCGAATGCCGAGATTAACGAAAGGACCTTTCTTCTTCTCCGAACAACCCAACGAGTCCAAAGACCCTGCCGACATGTCGCTTTTCGCCTAATGTGTCGAGAATCGCTCGCGGCGGGAGTTCGTGGCTATCTGGAGAAGAAAAAAGGGAAGAAGGAAGAGAAGCGCGAAAAAAAGAAGCTCTCATCTTGGGCTAAGCTGCCCCGGTGGGTCTAGCCCAGCTGGGGTGCGCTCTACACGTGACTGTCATAAATCACGTGCAGCAGCTTGTGAATTCATCGTGCTTGATTGGCGCAGTTGAACCGAGGATCCGACCCAGCCCGTGTACCAGAGAGCGAGCCAGGACCCGTCACCAAGTCTCCTTCTAATAATACCGAATCGAAAAACCCCAGACACACGCCACCGGGGGTTCTGCCAGACTTGACGACATCACCGATCGATTTCTTCTCGAGACACGATTCACCTTGTCCACGCCGAAATCCTGCAATAATGATTGCCCAACGTGTCGGTGTCGCTGCCATGCGCAGAAGTAAGCCATCTCCGAATATACCCTCACATGCTTCGGCTGGGCATGCGCCGTCTGCGCTCCCGGCTGGCGTTTTCAATTGACTACCGGCATCATCTCGAGGATATAACTAACGTGGCTCTGCTCCTTGTTAGCCGTTTTCAGCCAAAACATGCCTCGTCTGGCCATGGCTGCGCGCATTTCTACTACGCAGGCTCGGTAAGCTCTACTGCGACACACCCCCCGGCATGACAGCAAGCCTCGACTCGAATTTTGAAAAGCATGTTATGCGCTTGCAAACAATGGCTCGAAACTAACATATTTATGTTTTCTTCCAGTCCCATCGAGACGACCCGCCTGTCACCCCCCGAGGGTGACAGCATCCTCGCCAAACAGCGTCTGCAGCGCCCTATCTCTCCTCATCTCGGCATCTACAAGCGCTCGCAAACCTGGTTTTCCGCCTCGGCCTGGACCCGTATCACCGGCTGCACGCTCTCCGGCACCGCCTACGCCTACTTCCTCACTTACCTCATCGCTCCTCTTGCCGGCTTCCACGTCGAGTCCCAGAGCCTAGTCGCCGGCTTCGCCGCCCTGCCCTTTGCCGTACAGGGCCTCGTCAAGCTTGGCCTTGGCTTCCCGTTTGTCTTCCACTTCATCAACGGCATGCGCCATCTGAGCTACGACCTTCTCAAGGGCTTCGCCAAGAAGCAGATCCGTACCAGCGAGCGCACTATTCTCGGCGTCAGCCTGCTTACCACCCTCTACCTCGCCTTTGGCCTGTAATTAAATGGCCTATTCAACTAAAGGGTCAAACAACGGGGTTATTTATTTGTATCGAATAATTCGCATCGATGTGGCCAGAAAGACGAGGGGGGGGACGGCAGGGCGCGGTATGCGCGCCACTTGTGTAACTAACTACGGATATCATTGAGCGGACTATCTGGGGGGTATAGAAGTATAACGGCGTGGTCTGTTGGCATTATGTCAACTTGTTTAGAGAATACGTGCACATTGCACACTTCCTTTGTCGGCTTCGTTAGCACACACTAAAAAGAAAAAATGTGCTCAATGACATATGCGACAGTGTGGATTGCAAAGCACTGGCCTCATGTTTTCTTTATTGCATCATTCGAAGAAAAGAAAAATTGCATCGCGCCACCGCGGCTTTTCTTTTGGCTTTGTTGCCTATCTAACCACGCCAAGAATTGATGGTATACATACAACCTGATATCCATGAAACGCCTCATTTCGCCTTGCCTAATACCCAAAGTCAAAAAAGTGTTTTACTCAAAGGAGCGTGCTTCGAGGACAGTCTGGATCAGTCTAGTGTTGTTCGACGACGCAATCCTGTTGCCGACAATGGGGCCAATAAAATCATTTAGCTCGTTGAGCTGGGCGGACGTAACGGATCCAGCACCATTGAGCACGTGAGCATCGGCGTGCGTGACCAGCGAGGCAACAGCTTGTACCAGACCTTGTACGAGCATTTCGTACTCGATGGATCCTTCTGACTTTTCCTTGAGAGGTTGCAGGATGCCCGAGTCGAAGCTCTTGAGGTTACGGAGAATCAAGAGCCGGACGGCCTCTGGCCCGCCAGCCTCGAGGATTCCATTAACGGCACCATAGAGCACCGCGGGTGGCTTCGTGGGGTCCAGGAAATAGCGCAAGCAAGTGCGAGTAAGTTTTGGTCGGAGTAGCGCGTTGGAAGCCGAGTATTTATGTGCCATGCGGCCGATGAGCGATGCGGCAAGCTGTCTCAGCTCGTACTGCTCCTTCATTGCATCGACGCCGTCGTCGCTGCCCAGCTTCCGCGCCATTAAGCACGTCAGCACGGGGGCAGACATGGAAGAAGCATAAGGATCCAGAAAAAGCGTCTTGTTCTCAATGAGAGCATTCGTCAGTTCCATCATCTGCTTCAGTGTAAAGGTGTCGTCGAGCTGGTGTGTCACGCGGTCCATGATAAAGTTTATGAAGTAGGGCGCAAGCTGATGCAGGCCGGGGTCGTCTCTGACAGAGCCGAGGGCGGCTTGGCGAAGACGAACAACTTCTTCATCTGGGGTCTCGTCGAGGATGGCGGCTTGGATCTTGTCAAAGTACAGAATCAGCTCTTTGCTGACAATGTGCTTGACGGATGGGTTCGTTGGCGAGCTGTCGTTGCCGGCCAGGGCAGAAAGCGCAGGGTTTGCGCCGGTTCCCTTGGGTAGCAAGTCTTGGGATCTCGACTCAGCCGTCGTGGGGTTCTGGGGGATGGAGGGCTGGACACCCTCTATGGCGAGCCAGTGTGCTGCCAGAGATTAGTATAGTCGCGAGTTAGGCATCTGGCCATAACATACCTGTAAAGTTCATGTCGCGCGGCACCTTAGGCAGCGGGGCATTGATGAGCTTCTCAAACTCTACCTCCTCGTCGTCAATGTAAAACAGCGGCTGGCCGGGCCCCAGACTGGCCTCGCCGAATCGCAGCGGCCTCGTTGAGTCGTATCCGTAAAGCGGCTCAGCGTCGAGGACGCGCAAGGCAAGAGAAACATCATTGACAGTAAGCGTCGTGCGACGCGCCGCGCGCATCAGGCGCAGACTCTCAATGATGACTTGGCCGACACGGTACTCAACGTCCTGGGCGAGCGCCTTGGTCGCCTCCTCGTTGAGCGCGCCGATACCGACCGACTCGGCTACATCCTTTATATTCTCGGCATTCCACAGGAGTTTGGGCACTTCCGAAGCCATGATGTCGGATGGTTTCGGTCGCTGCGTGCCAGCGAACGCGGTCGAATGGTGTTGAGTGGAAGTAGATTCTATGGCGCACCGTAGGCGACATAAACCAGCCAGAAAAGGGTGGTCCGTGCGTAAGTGACTAGCTACCGGGTAACTCAGCTTCAGCGAAATTGTCGCCTACATGTTTCGCCCTCTAAATACAGAACCCGGAGGTGAAAAAGAGACATCTTGTCCGTTAATTATGGCAATAGAGATGGTTCTGATAGAGAACGGCAGTGTAATATACCCTTTGTGATGTCGCAAATCGTTGCGTTCTTATCGGCAAAATAGGATCTATATACGGTACAAGCATCAATTAAGGGAAAAGAAAAGGTACTGAAAATTTAGACTCGGAAGGTCGAATTAAACACTCGATCTCCTCCTCGGTTCACTCAACTCACTCAAGCTCAAGGATGTTCCGACGAGGTTCTTGACCTTCAATTCGATTGACAACGACCAACTCTGGCTTCGTGCCGTTGCGACGGCGATGTGGCACCATCCATACAGCGTCCTGCGCACCCGACTTCTGAAAGCTGATCTTGACAATTCATCTCATATTTCTGTAATAACAGCTACCTCCACCCATTTTCTAGCGACGCTAACAGTTCGGTACCCAATCTCAGGACAAGTTTGGCAAGGTGCCTCTAGTTAATGCATCCACACTTTCGTCTGGCGCGGGGTAGCACGTTGACTGCCGGACACCCAGAATAAAAGCAATTTTATTACCCATTGCAGCTACTCTGACGTCAACCAGAGCTCATGTTTAATAGCTATTACCAATCATGTTGTGGTGGAAGGTTCAGGAATTCCGCGCAGTGTAATAAATGAACACACATCTGCTCAAAACTTTCCAACTAACTTGGTAGCTGGCTCAACTACATCAATCAAATTGCAGGCAGATCTTCCGTGAAATCATAATGGCTCCCAAGATCCTCGTCGTCCTGACCAGTGCTGACAAGATTGTCAAGCTTGACAAGCCAACTGGCTGGTACCTGGTAAGATCAGCCCTATGAAATAAAGAAGACAATAAATACCGATTTGAGAGCTTTGTGGTCTAAGATAAAATTTCTAGCCCGAGCTTGCCCATCCCTACGACGTTCTTGCGCCCAAGGCCGAGATTGTCCTTGCCTCCCCCAAGGGCGGGGTAGCTCCCCTGGACCCCAGCTCTGTCGAAGCCTTCAAAAACGACGAGTCCTCCAAGAACTTCCTCGAGAAGAAGCTATGGGAGAAGACAACGCCACTCAAGGACTTCATCGGCCGCTCGAGCGAGTTCGCCGCCCTCTTCTACCCCGGCGGCCACGGACCCATGTACGACCTCGTCGATGACAAGGATTCGATCGCGCTCATTGAAGAGTTCTACAAGGCTGGAAAGCCCGTATGCGCCGTCTGCCACGGCCCCATCGTCTTCGCCAACGTCAAAATCAATGGCAAACCGCTCGTCGAGGGCCGCTCGGTCACTGGCTTCACCAATGAAGAGGAAACCCAAGCCGGCCTCACCGAAGCCATGCCCTTCCTACTCGAGGACCGCCTCAAGGCTGTCGGCGCCAAGTGGACACAGGCTGACAAGCCCTGGGGCGAAAAGGTCGTCGTTGATGGCCAGATCATCACCGGCCAGAACCCTGCTTCCGCTCATGCTATTGGTGTCGCAATTTCGAAGGCGATTGGTAGGTCACAACTTTCTCAGGCATCGCAAGAAATTGTACTAATCGATCTGTAGGTGTTTGATCCTCTAGCGCGACGTAGGATTGCGAAAATTTCGAACCTACGAAATCTTGGTCAAAATAAACAATAATCATCAGGAGGTTGTGGGCAACTCGTGGTATGTTTGGAGACGAAGCTGTAACGGCGTGTGGAGAACTTGAGAGTTGCGTATAATATTATTTCGGGTTTCAACTACTCTTTATAAGTTAAAGCAGCAAGATCCACTTGATAAAGAACGTCGTATCGTGCCGCTTGGCTTGTTCGGCTCGTTCTGTGACTTTTATTTTTAATAAGAGTCTAGTAATCAGCCGTCTGACCATGGCTCTGCGAGCTGCTTGGCGGCGCCACACAGTGCACCAGTCAACTTTGCACTATTCACTCCCCACTTCCGTATGTATCTTTTAGACGAAAATTCTTGTACGACCAATTATTGAGCGGCCCCCAATTCAATAATGCCAAGATAATGTCAAGAAGATAATGTCAAGAAAAGAGATGCTACCTGGCCATCCGATGCATAGCCGGGATGACCTTGATCTTTATCGTCACATAAACTTTGCCCTGGCCCACCCTATATCGCGACTTTACGGATACAAATTACGGATACCACCTTTCTCATCAGACCATGATAACGCTATACACGCCGATTGATTTGCCCACTGCCGCAGGCCGACTGCCGACCGCCATTGTGGGGGCGGGGGCGACCATCCAGACCAATGGCAAGCACTGTAAATGTCTTGGGTTTGTGGCATGACGGCTGAGCTACGCAGCCCTAGTTAATTCATTGGTTGGGGCGGATACCCCTAACTTGAATAACCATATCCGGGCGGGCACGGAGACTTTTTTTTTGAACTTGGGGGAAAACAGGTTAAATACATCTCATCTGTCCCACTTTGTATTCCTCTACCTCGCAAAGGTATACTCACAACTTGACAAAATGGCGGTTCAAACCCGTGTCCAGACCTCGAAAGAGGAAGAGCCAATTCAATCTCGCAAACAGGCAACCAAAACTCCTTCACGAATCTCACAAGTGAAGCCCTCACCTCAACTGGGCAGAATTGCGTCTAAATCTCCAGTCAAAATCTCGCAAAAAGTCATGGTTCCTTTGTGCGCACTTATGATAGTATTTGCTACCATTATATTCTTTGAAGACCCTCCTTTGCTGGCAACAAAGGAGGTTTCAAGGCTGTTCACGAGAAATCGTATGCCGGTGAGTTCAGAAGTCTTAGTGGCTGCGCAGTCCAACGTGGACACGACTGATGTAGAGTCTAGACGGGGGAACATTTCTTCACCTATCGCCAAGCGACGGCTCCAATGTGGGTGTATCGCGGCCTGCACGCCCTTCCAGCCATAATTTGGAGCATCGGCATGCCCCTACAGCATGTGGACAGCCTTCGCAAGAAATGGCCCGTCTTGCACCGCTCTGCAGGCTACGTGCTTCTCTCCATCTCGCTGCTCCTCAGCATCACTGGCTACTGGTTCTTCATCTCCAAGAATGCCTATACCCACGAGAATCCGTTTCATCTTCACAAGTTCAAGGGCCTACCTCTCATCGCATGGCCTACCTTTGAGGTGACAACCTGGTTCTTGGCACCAATTTACTGGCTCACCATGTACAAAACCGCCACGACAGCGCGAGCCAAAGACTTTGTGCGGCACAGAAAATGGGCCGTTTTGCATACGCTTTGCGCTTCTGTCATCAGTGCGGAGCGGCTAAGTATCGTCACATTAAACGCCATTGGTATGACCATGAGCCTGTTGCCGCAGAAGATGGTCCATGAGTTTTTCGGGGTGGGATACACGATCCCGGAGATAGCAGAGGCAGAGCTCAGCGTATTTGCTTTCGCGAATGTGCTTGCATTCATCTTTGTCCTTTCATGGCTATATTACGAATTTGCGCGCGCTGGGTACTTTGAACGCAAAGGAGTTGTCCGTCCCTCAACGGTGATTGAAACAAAAAGCACAAAAAAGGACATGTGAGACTATGGCAGCTGTCATTTCTTATGATGAAGCAAGAATATATGAACAAGAATAGATGCATTGTATCACAAAAATCTTATTACTAGAGGCAAGCAGTCAAACCGAAACTGGTAAATAAATGAAGAATAAAATAGAACTGGCTTATACCTGCAGAATTGTCCCGGCCCAGATCCAGACTGCAAGGCTTCCAAAATCTCATCTTTGTCGCCTATCTTGAATGAGGACCTGATTAAAATCGGATGCGTCTCTTCCTGCCGTTTCTGCCACCTCTGCCGCCACCACGGCCGCCGCCTCTGCCATTGCCGCCTTGTTCATCGTTGACATCATTTTCATCATTCCCACCGATTCCACCAATGTCATTGTTTCCACCATTTCCATTTCCGGCACCTTGATCATTTGGATCATTTGGATCGATTCTATTGTTGTTTCCGTCGTTGTTTCTGTCATTGTTTTCGTCGTTGTTTCCATCCCTGTTTCCGCCCCTGTTTCCGCCCCTGTTTCCACCATTGTTTCCACCGTTTCCACTATTGTTATTTCCAGGACGGCCTGTAATGACTGGCTGATTGCCACCTAGAACAACCGACGGCGTTTCCTGAGGAAATTCGCGAGTTGTGACAGACTCGGCCAGGAGCGCTTGAACAGCAGCTAGGTTCTGTTTCGCCTCATTCGATCCAGCTTCATTGTTGGCTTGCACAGACTTGCCAAAGTCGGCTTGGTTGACCTGAACCTGGTCCAGAACAGCCTTCAACTCCTGCTGAGTCCCGATCTGGTTGGGGGAGTTGACTGTCGGTTTTTTGTCGGTCTGTTGCACGGCAAAGCAGCCGCCAAAGGGTCCAGCGACGGCATTGTTGCGACAACGGATCGTGCCAACATTTCCGGTGGAACCTGTTTCACATTTAGTAACTGATTATTGCCGAGGTAGTCTCACTCGAAAACTCACCACCAGTGAGGTTCAGATTGTCAGGCATCAGGACTCTGATCTTGAATGCCTGGGTCTTGGCTTGCGAAAGACCATTTCTACCTGGCACGTTGTCTAACACTGTGAGGTTCTGTGCATCAAGTCAGTCTTGTCCTGTGTGTAATTCTTAGGCAATTGATGCTTACCAGAAGGTTTAGGCCAGTATTGCTTGTCTGATCCAAGTCGCAGAAATACGGCCCCGCGCCGTCGGCGTTGATCTGGTGAATAAGGACGGTGACTTCGCTACCAGCCTGGACCTGAGTCACAGCGCCCGCTGCCAGGGCATTCTCTGTGTTCTCTCCAACATCGATGTTTCCTTTCAATTCCGTGCGACCGCATTGATTGGCAATGTTGGCCTTGATTTCGGCGTCGCGGATGATGGTGGTATCTTGTTGGCAAGGATTGATACTGATACAGTTACGAGCAACCGCGGAGTTGACTGAAGGTTATTGTTAGCATTGGTGCATCCTCAAGTATTCAGAAAAACCTACCTTGAAATCCCACGCTGGCTGGGGATCCTTCAAGGCCTTGAGCATTAAGGATGACGGCGTGGCACGCGCCCAAAGTGAGAAGCGGCGCAGCCGCTACGAGAGATGTGGTCCAGCGCATCGTATTAGGAAATAGAGGAACGGCTTTATGTCAAACAAGGTCCAATTATGAAAAGAAGTAACGATCTCCAGGATCAGATGAGGCTCTGCCAGCAACAGAGAGCAAGTAGTTTACAACACTGGCGAATGTTAACGAATATCGACAGGTTCAGATTGCGGCGGACGCACACGTATATATATATACAATTCAGTAACAATAGCCTGATTCATTTCGACGGAGAATTGTGAAATCAACCCCTCTCTATGCGATTTTGTTACAATGGACTGTATCTTTGGTGGGACTCGGATATAGTAAATTACGTCGGCGTGGTTTCGCAGTTGCACCATTCGGGCAACTTGCCTCGGGGTCTAGCTAACGTTGGTGGTTCATGATCATCGGGCCCAATTTGGGGCGCACTAATTTAGTACCCGACCAACCGACTCACGTTAGTCTCCTTTGGAGTGATCAACAGTTCCATGCGCACATCTTTTGCTTGCAGGAGCTGCTCCCACCATCGTCACAAGATGTCTGTTGCAACCTAAGCCAAACTACACTCGGCAATATTTCCATCTTTGGAATTCTTTTGTATGGGTCATAGTATTCAGGTCCTGTGGAGCACATGCCAAACAAAAAATCACACCACAATCGCCATGCAATGTCTCGCGTAGGCTGGATGGCTCTACCAGAGAGACCGCGCTTGCGCCCCGTGCTGTTGACTCGCTATTCGGCGTTGAGATGCCGACCAGGCTTTCATAAGCGACCCATGCTGTCCCTGTATGATTACTCTATTCCGACAAGTCAATAACAAAGTCGATATTCGGTAGCCAATACTGGTCGTGAAGATGATTATGTTTGAACTGCGGGGATGATGGTCTTGCTAGTTGCGACGCAATGTATTGGTAGCGTATGGAAAAGAGCATCCCATAATATCAGCTGAAAGAGGCGTCCGTGACAGCATGGATTCGTTCAACAATTCATACTCGGCCATGTTGAAATGAGTAATCGGCGTAAAGGCTTATCCATGAATGGAGCGGTCAAAGTAAAAGATGTCTCTACAGCCACTTGCTCTTAGTCCTGCAGAGGGATGAGGGTGAAACAGAGGGCAGTGACACCATCACGAATTGATAATCCACTTCTCACAGTTGCGTCACATTTGACGGAACTTTGGTTCCGTTTTGTGGGAATCATGTTCGTTTTCTTCTCGCAAGACCTGCAACTGCTTAGTTGACCCTTGCAACGAGTCTGATCTTGGCAGAAGATCCAAAACCGATGAGACATGGAATTATGTGGTTCTGTGAAGCTTCCAATCATGCGCCGGGGTTCCATGACTTGGCTGATGTGCACTGACAGATCGAGTGCCCCGCGGCTAGAGGAAGAAGATACCCCGGGGGGCGGCTCGGTGAAGCCTACGAGTTTGAGAAGGAGCCGCCATGTCGAGAAGATGTGAGACATGGGGTGACTACGAAACCAGTTTCATCACCAGCCAAAACGATATTCTAGTAAAAAGTCTAAATGCCGCAATGCAAGGTTGTTTTGGTGATTTACCGGGAAATCCGAGTTTCAGTCGGATAATCAGGATGAAAATCAATTTCCTTTGATTCTGACTCTTTTGCTTGAGCTTTACGTCGGCTAGATATATATAGAGTGGTCTCCACGACTCGAATGCCCCCCCGCTTAAGTCCGGACTATACCCATATTGACATTCATCCCATCTGTCAAAAGACAAAAATTAATTATTAAATTTTGAATAATCTGTTCAACACCAATTAAGCGCTCGATAGAACCGATGAAGATAACCAGTCTTGTTCATGCCTCCGTGGCGGCGATGGGCCTTTTCGCGCCTTCAGCAGATGCCAGAGCACACCGTCGTACTCAATACGGCATTACTAGTACGCTTCCATCCCCAGACTCATCTCCCGACTTGCAACGCTAACGCATCTTGCAAAATGATGAATAGTTCGCAGAAATGTGGTGGCAAACGAAACGACGGGCAACTCACTCATTCCGGTAGTCGTCGGTGGCCCGCAGGATCTGTTCGTGCCGAATCTAGTCCACGCGGCTGTGGGAGACGTTGTGCAGTTCCAATTCAGCAACGGAAACCATACCGTGACGCAAAGTGAAGAGTCAGAAGGGTGCAAGCCTCTGCAAGCAAAAGACCCGAGTGCGGTACACAGTGGCCATATCCCATTTCAAGATGGTCAAGTCGAGGTGGGCACCTTTAGTATGGTGGTGCAGTCGACAGAGCCCATGTTTCTATACTGCGCGACAGGTCCTCACTGTCAGACTGGCCAAGTAATGGTCATAAACCCGTGAGTTGCTGGTGGAAAAAAGATGATTTACGACTTATTGCCGCAATGGCTAACGAATTTGGGGAAACAGTAAAAATGATATCCAGCTAGCAAATTACGCAAAGGTGTCCCAGTCAACAGAGGCAAGTGTTGACGGAATGCATGTTGCAGGTGGCATTGTCAGCAAAATTGCCCTGGACAAGGCTGCATTCGTTCCAGCACCACCAGAGGAAGAAGAATAAGTCATCATCATCATCATCATCATCACCATCATCATCA
>JARJPP010000139.1:0-40463 GCA_030782485.1 Beauveria brongniartii
TTTTTTTTTTTTTTTTGCTGATTGAATTGTCGAAATGAAACACCATTTTCTATTGTATTGGCTTGAATGACTGGCTCGCGGTGTAAGAGCCTGTGCGAGAGGTTTCGGCTAGCAACGAATAACTAGCAAATAGCTAAGCTGGTCATGTCCGTGACGCAGTGCTGGACTCGAAGGGCGATTCATGTGTCTCCGAGTTGAATCGGTACTGTGATGGTATTTCGAACAATGTCAATATTAGCCAGGTCGTGAAGTCGTCTCTCGCTTATGATCACATATCTTCCAAGGTAATTTGACATTGCACAGAGGTAGCCACTGGTCAGCTGCTGGGGCGGAGTAGGTTCTGCGGGTCTAGCGATCTAGCCCCAGCTTCTTTTTTTTATTCCGGGCGACTGGACACCATTACGACTTGGCTCTCATAGGGCTGCGGGTACATCTCTCCTCGATTGGCATGCTACGAGTCTAGTTAGTAACTAACTAGTCACATGCCCTTTCGAGTAACTACCAACCCGCTTCGAGAGCCCGAGATATCAAGTTTGATCGGGAAGAAGAAGAATTATAAGCACTTGAAGTAAGACAGCAGACTAAAAGAGTGGGTGGTGTCGATGAACTGATCAAATCATGGAATCTGCTGCCCAACACCAAATATTTTCCCAGGCGACGGTATGAATGATGAATGTCCAGAAGATGAAAACTCAGATCAAAGGTCGCCACCATCTTACCACTAGTTAGCTTTATATCATAACGTTCGTGCCTTGTAGTGCATTTTAACTCTACCTGTCGCATTGATGTTTTTTCTTTTATTTATTTATTTATTTCCTTTTAATTTTGACGGATTATCGTAGGTACTAGCCGACTCACTAACCAAGCTGTAAATAGTTATTTAGCTACGGCTTGGGCTACGAGATGTGAGCCAATTTCGCCTCAAAAACAAATACCATGTGCAATGTGCACCCCCTCCGGTTGATATGCGTGAGGCGTCGGCCCAAGTGCATTTTCGTTGGGTAGTTATGGCAATCTGAGCCCATCATTATCGCCACCCAGCACTGCCGTGGCGTGGGCCCAGCTCCCAGCTACAGTGGGTGTATAGGCTAATGAATGTCGCTGCCGCGATCTTCCAGGGACTCGGGTCGGGTACTTCGGGAATGGCTTACAACGCTCATTTATTAGTTACCTACTGGAGCTCGGACTGGGTTCCGCGGAACAACTGTGGCTGAGGCATTACGAATCTTGTTAATATTAAACTATGCTCCTTGGCAGCGCTTGGCTGTGCCCTATCTTGCTACTTTCTAGGCACCGTTTTGGCCTTGGTCAATGGGCTTCAGCCCAGTCTCGCTCGATATTGCCTCTTTACGCTAAAACTAAAATGGCTCGCCGAACGGCGAGCGTATCCACCAAGGTAGAGTCACGATCTTTAGATTTTGCTTTGAATCAACAGTTCCGAGTGCTTTTGCGAACCCAAGGGCGTCGGGTGGTGAGGCAAAGACGGCCATCCGTCTACCGGGGTCTTTATCAAGAAAGTGTGGTACAGCATGAGGCTGCGTTGATAACTCCACACGACCCGATGAAGCTATTTAATGCTCTTCAGTCACTTGCATGTCTGTTCTGCCGGTTCAACAAAAGCATAAACATTCTCACAAAGTACCCGAGCAAAATGTCGACAACAAAAACAGACCTCAATGTGCAAATAGAGATGGCCAAGACGGCTGACGACGTCTTTCGGGCCTTTGAGCCCATGTGCCAGGCTTTCGGCGTCCAGACCCAAGATGGCGTCTTCATGGGCACGCATCCCGGCTGGGACACGCCGCTGGGCAAGCAGAAAGGCGCAGAGCGCTTAGTCGCCCGGTTCACCGAAGCAACCACCAATCGAGACGGGAAGCCAAACACCGTCATCCTCTTGGCAACGGTGACAGAACCCGCGACGGGCCGCCGGGATATCGCTGGCTTGGCCATATGGGAACAAGCATCAGTCGTTCCCGGCTACGGTGATGAGCCAACCGAAGACGAAGCCGCCGATGCGCATCTTCCCGAAATCTATCCGGATGACCTAGTTCAGCAAAATTACTGGACTGCCGTCATGACCGCTATGCACAGGCAGCGCTGGGAGGTCGTCAGGTCAAAGGCAACAGCGTCCCCTCCCGCCATCATGGCCCTCGATGTTTGCGCCGTTGACCCCAAGTACCAAGGCTACGGCATCGGAAGAGAGCTTGTCGAATGGGGCTTGAAAGAGGCCAAGGCCAGAGGTGATCTGGAAGCAGTTACGGAAGCATCCGTCATGGGCCGACGAGTGTACCTGAAACTGGGCTTCGAGCAAGATGGCCCTGAGATTGACTTTGGTGCGGTGGATGCGTCGGTCGGCAAATTGCCTCTTCCGTCTCTTGTTTTTCTACGCACCAGGAAACCGTAAATTAGACAGATGCCACCAAGTTAGGCTAATTGATAATATCGTGTCCTAGCTTGCTTGTGCTAAAAATGCGATAGGCATGCCGTCTTTTACATTACCGAGCAAGAGGCAAGAGACATCGAGTGTCCGGCAATCGCCTGCCGTGTACTCGCCAATAGGCAATCGGGCTTGGCTTTGAGGGCATCGGGTGGTCGGGTAACGCTGCATCTAGGCTTGAAAACGAAGATGATGACAGTGCTGGCGATGCCGTCTTCCAGAACGCACCGTCTTTTGAAACACGTTGAGAAAGCAGCAGAGGTCGCGTTAAGAGATCATACCAAACTCGCCAATTTTATCTTTTTTTTCTCCTAGGCTAAAAAGTACACTGATATCGTCAAGGATGCAAGCGCGCGATATATCATCGTATGCTACGGATAGTCAATGTGACGAGAAAGGTAGGCGTGGTGGCCCTTGCCCGTGGGCCACTAAACACATAGTCCTAGAGAATACATCATGAAAGATTACGCCACCAATCACAAAACTCTACGGACCACCCGTCTAAGCTGTCTATCTCGGTCGTTTGCTGGTTGCATGGTTCGAGCTGTGACGAGGCTGAACTCAGCCGCAGCTTCAGCCTACTCACAGCGTCGGACTCGGCCTCCAGCCAAAGTACATATTATTCCTCCATGCTTCTCCGAGCGAACAATTCCCGCACAACCTTGGTAAATCAAGAAACGTTGACCCCAAGATAGCAGACACTACAGTGACAGCCACCATGGACGCGATTCGACTCCTAGCACAGGCAAACTTTGCCGAGTACGATCGTTTCCAAAAGCGCCATTTCCACCAAGTCAACTCGTCTGTGCTCATGGATCAAGCCAGCATTACCGCAGCAAGCAAGCGATTTCAAGAATCCACGTCGAGTGACCAAATGAAACCACAGCTACTCACGATAAAAGCGGCCGTTGGCGAGGACTCGTGCTTTTTGCTTCGCGAGATTGACGATCAGTATATACTCAAGCATCTCAATCTCCCCGACGGTCAAGCGCCTGGCGCATCACTTTCTCTAATTGTGGTGCCTTACAACACACAAAACTGGTCATTCGAGATCAGTAAGACTACCTTTCTCAGAATATTTGAGTTGTGCGCCTTGGACCCCGCCGCCCTCGATCTCATTCGTTTCCCGGCCTGGGGCATGCATGTTTTTCGCCAGTCTACTGATGCTGTCACTTACTATTTGGGCAATGTACTCAACATCATGTGCTGGTCTTTTGATCCAAAGACAGTGACAACAAGAGGCATCATAATTCCTCGATCGACTTTTGATACGGGTCATGCGAGAGACACGTTGGCTCGCTTCGTCAGGCTACTCAATTTGCAAAAAGACCACATCTATACGCCACATACCCTGACTTTCACCCAGCTGGTGGATTTGGTTTCTACCATCCAAGAACTCATGTCTAGTGACTTGACGAAACTGGCCCAAATTGAGCGAATGACTGGACATGGGTTATGGACAAGAAGCCTAGAAGGGTCTGCTGAGGCATCAGACCCTGCGCATGAGCTCACTTGGTTAAAAGAGGCATCAAAGATTATTGGAAACAAAGTGATAAACAACTCTCGCTATACTTACCTCTTAGAGATAGTTGAGGCTTCGATTCGCGACATGAAGTTTGACGAAACAATGGAGGAGAACATGCACCGTCAGAATGATCGGAAGCAGCAGCAGCATAAACAGTACCGACTTGACACGAACTACAGGATGGAGGCTGTGCAGAACCTGGAGCGACGAGTGGCGAGACTCAGGCCTTCACTTCTTTACAATTTAAGCAGATTCAATAGCCAGTCGATGGTTGTAAGTTTTGATTCCTCGTACATGTACCCCCAAGTCTGCTAACTGTAGCAAGATCGCGTCTCTACTGTCTCATGCAGATGCTCAAACAAGCATAAAAATAGCGGAAGCTAGTAGGGACACGGCAGAAGCAGCGAGGAGAGATGCTTCTGCTATGAAAACCCTTGCTGTAATGTCTATGCTATTCCTGCCCAGTACATTCGTGGCGGCATTATTTGCTATCCCATCTCTCCGTTGGAATGAAGCTGATGTTATTGGTCCAAATTTCTGGGTCTTCTGGGCCATGGCAATCCCATTGACGGTGGCGGTCTTTATTGTATGGTTCATGTTGAACCAAGATCCCAAACAAGGCGGCCAGGGCAAAAGATGGATGACCAAGAGCTCGTCCTAGGTTGCAAGTTTCCGCGGCTGCAGCGACGGCATCGCGAACCAGGCGCTGAATTAATATTGATAAATACACACACTCAACTGTGGATCGAAACAGCCAACTCTAAAACGTGAGGCAAGAACACTGACCCTGTACATTTGGGCGGCCATTATTACTTTGAACAGCGAGTCGCCGATGGTACAAGAGTGCCAAAGGAGCAGTGATACATCATACGCCACGATGTTGAACAAAAACACTAGACTGATTCCAGCATACTTCTCCCAAGCCTCAGTGACCAAACTCTTCCCAATTCTTTCGGGTATTAGGAATGTCCAGCAATGTCAGCAAGGCGTTTCGCCTCGTCCGCCTTCAAGAACCACTTGACCGACTGCCTCGTCTCTCTTTTCTCATACGGGCGTCCCTGTATCCATAGCGACCACTTTTCAATCACCGCGACTGCTTGCTTCACAGACACCTTGAACCACTCTATGTGCTGCTTTTCGCAGGGCTCGCAGTATACCCGCACCCGGTGCTCCATGAGCTCCGCATGAACCAGCCTTTCTACGCGATGCGCGTGCGGCACGGCCTTGCATATCGCATCGAGAGCAGGGTAGAGCTGTGTTACTTCTCGGTGGCAGTCTTTTGTCCAACTCTCAAGCCGCTTAGCCACCTGTCCCGTAGTGAAGCCTATCTTGACGAGGTTGTCGTTGCCAGATACTTGGTACAGATAAACAAACCCATCATTGATTTCATTTTTCGATTTGTCGTCCTCAGTATTCAACTGCTCTCGTGCTACCACATCAATAGTGCACAGGGACTTATCGATGACCTCGTGTGGCCCCAGGATCTTGAACTGACTTGTCTCGTACACGCCATCCCAGAAAGTGCGAGGGGTTTTGTGCACCTGTCGATTTCTTGGTGTTGGTGGAGGTGATGCAAATATGATTTCGTCGGGATTGTCCTTTGCAGCCGTTGCTGCTTTTGCTTTCAATTTCTCCTCCTCTATTTTGGAGTCCATCTCACGCTGACAAGCCATACGGAACTCTTCCAATCGCTTCACCCAGTCATCTTGAGTCTTGAAGGAGTACTTCAGATGCACATGACACAACGTGTAGTGCCACCAGACCTCGGCAAGGAGCGTCAGGGGAGAGTCTTGTTCAATCGTACCCATTGCCATATCTATCATTTTCCTGACTGTTTTTTGAGCATGAGATTTCCTTCCTTGCGCTATATTGTTTCGGCAAGGGCTGCCTTCCTTCGTCACAGACGTGCATTTGACTGGCGCAGGTCCCAAAATGAGTCGCAGTCGCCTTTGGAGAGACGGCGGACGTGGTCCGCCCGGCAATACCTTCAGCCAATCGCTGATCCGAGGTTCTCGAAAAGGCGGGTGTTCGTGATACTGACAGTGAGCCAGCTGGGCTAAATTATCAAGATGCGTCTCAATCTGCAGCGATGAGTTGCACGGTTTGCAAAGCAACTTGATGATGTCGTCCATTCCCTGAGTCTTTTCAGCTGACATTGGGTTTGTGCAAGTTCCTCTGCCGCTCTTTAGAGTGGCACCGCATTTTCCATTGGAAATGGATAGCGCTTCCTTCCATTTAATCAGCTTCTCGGCCTCAGATTCTTCATCCTTGGACGCTCTGTCTTCAGTTGACTCGGAGGTGGTTGACTTGGAGGAAGTCGCTGGAGTAGCACTTTTGTTCTGTGACT
The DNA here is from genome assembly GCA_030782485.1 of Beauveria brongniartii. Lineage (NCBI taxonomy): Eukaryota > Fungi > Ascomycota > Sordariomycetes > Hypocreales > Cordycipitaceae > Beauveria > Beauveria brongniartii. Next base: position 6,310 of record JARJPP010000139.1, read on the forward strand.
CTGGCGAATCTGCCGAACCAGATTCTGGAGTGGTCTCAGTCTCTGACTTCGAAAAATCACTTCTCGAGACTGCTTTTTCTGTCCGTTTGACAGGTTGCGGCGACGTGGGCGGACTGGGATAAAAATCGGCCGGTGATGACCTGGCGACGGCACTCTCCATCTGCGACATAATGCACTGTTGCTACGTCAAGCTACAACCCGAGAAGTTGTCTTTGGAAGAAGATGAAGTCAACACAGGTCGGCGGACAGCCAATGTCAGCGGCGCGGTAGCCATCGTTGAAGGCGGAAGTGCATTCACCGTTAGGAAGTATGCCTCGATTTCAGCTGTCAGCTGCCAAGCCCCTCAATCCTGGCGCTTACAAACGGAGCCTCGTTGGCTGAGAGCCGTCAGTGACAACGCATCTCGCATGCATTGCACGCAGAAGCCTACTTGACCTTTTTTCTAATCATATCCCCGGGCTTTCGGTCGCAGAGCATCGTCCGGTTGGCAGCCCTGTTTTCTCTGCTTACTAACTTTGAGGGTAGGCTCTCCTCCGTCGCACTGGTGGCAGGCGCTTCACCTAATACAAGACTAAAAGCCCCTAGTGTATGGGGGTCTCGTTGATACGAATAGGTATGACCGTTACTGAGGCGATTTTTAAAATGATCATCGGTGAAAATTCTTGGCTTGGAAAGAAACTTCCAGGGCATTGACCAACGCCGTACCCACGTTTTTCCAAACCTGCCGATCACCGTTGCACAATGGTGGCGGGGCCAACAAACAGAGATGCGATGACCTCACTTTGATGCCATCAATACAGCGCCCCAGGAAAATATTTATTAAGGCCTTTTCCTCCCCCTACCCACGAGCCTCAATGTGGATCTAGTATCTTCTGGCATATTTCAACTGTCCTCACCAACAGCCTCACTACAGCTCCAACAGTACGCACAATACTTGTAGTTAGTCATGTCGGCCAAGACAGCTACCATGAGGCCTGACCTGCCCCCAAAGCGCGACTCAGAGCAGCTCGCCCTCTGGAGGAGTGATAAACAGAGCATTCCCGTCACACCTGCTTTTGGGTCTGAAAAGAAAAAAATTCACGCAAAAATCGACTCTACGACAGTAGGACAGGATTATTTCGACTTCAACCCATCACCCAAGGGCAATGTCATTTCTGCTACTTTCACCATCCCACATATTTCGTATAAAAACGGAAAACTAGGATCAGTAAGAGTCTCCAACTCGGCGCAGGTAGATTCTCTGATACTGATCTCTCCAGGATAATGATCATCGTTTCTGGCGCTCTGGCCATCTCGATTGTTTGTCGCACTTGACGCTCAAAGAGGCTCCTCTGCGGCACACCATGGTTGCTTGGACGGGCGAAATAAACCAGTCCGACGACAAAAGCTCATTTTATTTTACTGCGCCATCATCTACTTCGATTGCTCCAGATGGCCATGCTCAGGACACTGACGAGTCGAATCCTGACAAGGTCGTCTTCATTAGCACTGAAGAGCAGCAACACCTGGAGACAGACTTGTACAAGAGCCGCGAGAGAATCATACCCGTCTGGCTCTGCGCAGCTACAGGGCGCAAAGAAAACGGCATTGAGCTGCAAAACCAGTCCAGATGGAGAGAATACGCCGAGCACGACTTATACCCGCTCTTCCACTACAAGCAACGGGAGCCCAAGGGCGGCGGTGACGAAAAACTCCGATGGAGCGACTACCACCTGGTAAATGCGGCTTTCGCTGATAAAATCTGCGATACATACAAGCCAGATGACACCATTCTAGTGCATGACTACTGCTTGATGCTTGTGCCGCAGATGATTCGCCAGCGGCTTCCCAACGCCCGCATCGCGTTTATACTGCAGACGCCCTTTCCCACGAGTGAGTTTATACGTTGTCTGCACCGCCGGCAAGAGCTTCTCGAAGGCGTTCTCGGTGCAGATGTAGTCGTGTTTCAAGCGCATCTTTACGCAGAGCATTTCGCAAACTCGTGCGCCAGAATTCTCAAAACGCAAGGCGGGCCGGATCAAATCGTCCACAAAGGCAGATACACGCAGCTGGCGCATATACCTACCGGCATCAATATCCAGCACATCACCCAGTGTGCATTCAACACGGATGTCGACAAGTTGTGCAAAGAGGTAGAGAATACCTTTCCCGGCAAAAAGATTATCCTCGGTCACGACCCCATGAACAGTCTCAGCGGCCTTGACAAGAAACTCCAGGCCTACGAGCGTTTCCTGCAAGACCACCCCGAATGGCAAGAAAAGGTTGTCCTGGTGCAGTTGACGAGCCCTGCCATGCTCGAGGCCGGCGGCAAGGAGGAGGCCGACTTTGTCTCGCGCGTCAACCTCCTCGTCGGAGCCATCAACTCACGCTACGGCTCGCTGGGCCACACCCCCGTGCAGCTGTCGCCGCTGCCGCCGCAGCAGGACGAGTACTTTGCGCTGCTGCGCCAGAGCGACATGGCGCTCATTACGAGCGTGCGCGAAGGCACCAGTACTACGGCGCTAGAGTACGCCGTGTGCCAGCGCGACAGACGGGGGACGCTCGTGCTCTCCGAGTTTAGCGGCACGGCTGACGCGCTGAGCAAGGCAGTGGTTATTAACCCCTGGGACGTCTCAGCGGTGGCGGGGGAGATTTACAAGGCGTTGACGGCAACTCTTGAGGAAAAGTCAAAGTCGCATGCTGCGCTCTTTAAGCAGGTACAAGATATGAGTGTCGAGCGCCGGTCGAGGAAGCTGTTTGGTTTACTGGAGCGTGCTTCGAAGAACAACTCTGGTCAAGGCAAGACGAGTCCGATTTTAGAATGAATTTTTACGAACTCTAAGTAGCGAGATAGATATAAATCCTTTTATACCATTTTTGGAGTCATTGCAGATTTTTATATAAGCCCGGAGGTATGTGCCTGTCGAGGCTTGCGCCGGACAAAAATCTCCTAGAGCACCTGCGTACTCGCCCATTTATAGACCCATGCGAAATCCGTCATTATTAGCCCAAGTTGAATTTCCTTACAAGTTTCATAAGTATGACATCTGTACCCAGAAAGCAGTCTCCACTGGAGAATCCTTCCAGCAGCAACGGTTCATTGCGGCGTCGCGGGCGTCAAAAGACCAACTCAAGACATGACCTCACACGCCTAAAAAAAAAATCTTCTTCTATCAACCTCCCTTAGCTATATAGATGCCTTTGAAATTCTTCATCCCAAGCCAACATGAAACCAACTTTTGCTCAATCTCGTCCTTTCACGAACCAGTGTCGGCTCTCTCTCCCCTCAATGCCCCAAGCTCCGCGTCGCCGACTGGCTTCCCGCCGAGGCCCCGTCCCGTCTTCAATACATCTTCCCCATCGCGTCCCGGCCATGGACGCGCAATGAAGGGCCTCGAGTCCGACGACGACGACGACGACGACGACGACGAGTTTTGGTGCGCTGCCCCCACCTTGACGCCCAGGGCTTCGTCGAGTTTTTGTCCTGGTGGCAACGACCCCGAGAACCTGCGCAGCTGGAGCGGCCCGCGGGCGGTGGTACAGTTGCTTCGGGGGGCCATCTTCCTCGCTCTCTCAACGGCACCATGGCCTCGGGCCTCTCCGCAGGCTGTATCGACTCCATCTCCTCCTCTTTCCACGTCTCTCCCGTCGCGGCCAATCTCGCAACGAACGCTCTTTGTAGCGGGCAACTGCGGCGGGGCGCGTTACTCTTTTGCGCACGCTGTCCGGAGTTTTACGGCCCGTTCGGTGGCTCGTATACGGGCACGTTTCTCGAGTCAACCTCGTCTTTACCGTGCGATCTGCGCCTTTGCGCCGACATTTTGGCGTGCCCTGCTTCGCCGGCCGCTTCCTCGCCGGACCTGTTCGTGTCCGTCCCCGCTGTGGCGCCGTGCCCCGGCATCATTGCTGATCTACTGGGACGCCGCTGATCCGGGACAAACATCATGGTTCGAGTTTTGCGTTTTGCCTTGTGGGCGGGGCATTTCGCTCGGGACCGTTGGGGCGGCGGCTGCTCGCCGAAGGCCAGGAGCTCCCTGGCGTTGGGCGTTTTACTTTGCGCTCGTCGTCGGCGCTGCGGCGGTCGTCGTCATGGTGACGCGGCCGGAGACGCTGGCTACTGCGATCCTCAAGCAAAAGGCAAAGCGGCATCGGGAAAGCATACGCAGCGGGCAGGGATACCTGGAAGACGGAGGAGGAGGCGGCCGAGGTGTCGCTGCTGGCGACGTATAAGACGGCCGTGGCGCGGCCGTGGGCGTTGCTCTTTGATCCCGTCTCGGCGTTGTGCGTAGCGTACACGGGGCTTGTGTTTCTTCTGCAGTTTATGCTATTTAGCGTCTATCCCATAATGTTTCACGAGGTACGAGATGCCTGTCATGTAGGCTTGTATTTGCCTGTTTTACTCAGCGTTTAGTGTAGCAAAACCCCCTAATGAAGATTCAGGGGGCGAGGAGCATCCAACAAGCTACAACCATGCTGATCTGCAACAGCATCAGAGTAATCACTAAAGGTTCTTCGGGTTTGGAGGAGAATGAGACAATAAGAGGTAAAAGAGCAGGATATTTGCATAGATGGAATATGTATCACAGAAATCAAATTTATTGCTAAGCCAAAGCAAAATCTTCCAAATGACTACTCGCTCGAGCAGTCAAGCGTGTCCGCCTGATCACACCACAGCTGCGTGATCGGGGCCCCTCGCACGCCGCGGGCGAGCATTCGCTCGCGCATCTCGGACAGACGCGGACGCACATCGTACATGGACCTATTCTTACCATCAGACTCATACCGACTAGACCACAAACTCTCGCCCGCGGCGGCGGCGCGCGGCCAGACGATGGTGTCGAGGCTGGTGGCGTCGATGGTTTCCGTCCAGACGGCCACCTCGCCGCCAAGGACATTGGCGGCCGCGTCGCCGGAGATGCCGGCACGAGGGTCTTGCGCGTAAATGAGGCGCCAGTTCTTGGTGGGCGCACACCAGTCAGTGAAAGGGTAGGCGCGCTGAAAGGCAGGGCCGTTTTCGTAGTCAATGAATTCGCCACGGCCGCAGTCGAGGTACTGTTCAGTTAGCATTGTCCTCTCTACTTTCGAAAAAGATGACTTTCGACTTCTTTCTTCTTCTCCTTCGGTGCTATTGGCACTTACGTATGTATTAGAGCTGCTGAAAACCACCTTGTGACCTGCCTCGGCCAGCTTCTTGATCCCGTCCTGCCCCAACCATGACTGCACAACCACATCCTTGCCGAGGGTCGCGTTCCACTGGTTGATCATCTCCTCCCAAACCATGGGCACAAGCCCAAAGTCACGGATTTTCTTATGCGCGTGGTCCAAAAAGCGCTGCAGCAGCGGCTGCAGGATGGACACGTCGTTTGTCTTCAGGTCGGGGTCCAGAAGCGAGTTGTTTGCCTTATACTCGTCGCCGCCAGTATGGAAGTAGGCCGCGTACGGCGACAGACGCGGCAGAAGATCCTCGAACAGCTTGTCCAGAAACTCTTCAACCTTTGTGTTGCCGAGGCGCAGGGACCCGCAGGGGGGTTGCGCGCAGTACTGCGTGTACGGACGCTCATTGTAGGCCACAGACAGGCCGGGGTAGGCAAGCTCAATACCAACATGGCCAGGCATATCGATTTCCACAATCACCTGCACGCCGCGGTGGACACCGTATTCATGCAGATCAGCTATGGTAGCTGGCGAATAGGTCAGGCCCTTGCTGTAGGCGTGGCGCTCGGCGAGCAGTGGCAAGGCTGGAATCTCCAGAGGCCAGGACTGGGTGTCGGTCATGTGCAAATGCAGCACATTCATCTTGGTCATGGCAAGGGCATCAATCGTGTGTTTGATATCCTCAACTGCGAACCAGTGGCGGCTAACATCAAGCACCATACCACGGTGCGGGAACTTGGGCGCGTCAGCAATGATGACAGGGGCCCGGGTGGTGTACCAGGCACCACCGGCCGAGTGCTTGAAGAAGAGCTGTGAGAAGGTCTCGAGGCCGCGCATCACACCGACGGAGGAGTTTGCCTGGATGCTGGCCCGGCCGTCGATGGTAACGTTGAGTGAATAGGACTCATCGCGCTGGCCGGCCAGCGGCTTGTACGTGCGGGCATCATCCTTGCCAGTCTGAGTGATTGTGAGCGATTACACGCGGTTGTAGGTGGTAGGGCCGCACTGCGGTTCAAAGTCAGACCCGGGCTTATGCAGCATCCAGGGCACATAGCTATCGTCAAAGATGGCCTTCAGAGAGCGCGCAAGGGCGCCCTGGACAATGGTCTTGGAGGTAAAGTTGCTGCCGGCTGGCGGGCTGTAGCCGGGCTGATAGGCGAGCTGTGGTGTCCACGTTCAGCATTTGCATTTCAGTATCGAGCAGTGGCTGCTAGAAAGTTTTTCGGACAACTTACAGGTGCGCCGTTATAGGTAATGTTGATGGTCTTGTCGATGAAGAGTGTTTTGTTGCCAGTGGAGATTTCAATGGGGATGGGCCACAGGGCCGCGACTGGCGAAGCAGCGAGAGCCGCGACGAGATACGACTGCAAACGCATGATAATTTTGTAGTCTGACAGGCAAGAAAAAATCTAAAAGAGAAAGAGAGGGAAAGACAGAACAGTAGCCTGCTATTTATTTCATTGTTCAAGAAGATGGTCACGGCACATCTAATAGAGCAAAGCTAATAAAAATGAGCCAGTTTACCACGATGGTACTGTAGCTACCTACGGATTAGTCTGCACGGACTGGCCCCCGCGCGCCGCCCCGTACTTCTCGTGGGGGTACAAAGCGATTCGCCTGTTCTGTCCGCATGCCTTGACTCAGTCGTGCCAAGCAAACGTAACATGATGCAACCTATCATCTTTCGAGCTGTGCCCAGGCATGATGAATCTGCTTTATGCTCCTTGATTGTTCGGCATTGTATTCCACTTTTTGTCTTTGTTTCTTTCTAACATCAATACAACTCTAGATCTGCCGGCCGGCCAAATGCCAACAAATCCCATACACCTCCTCCCCCCCTTGCGCGTTCCCGCTTCATCTCGAACCTGTGCTTCCGTCTCAACTTTTGTGCACCCGCTCGTCACTCTTTTGTCTTCCTCCGCTGCGCACTTGGTAGCAGCTGATACAGGGCCTCAAAGCTCTTGTGATCCGTTGGCCACTCGTTCTCCCACTCGTCTGGCACAAACTTGGGCCTGCCCACCACATTGGGCATGGACCACAGCGGCTTGACGCCATGCCCGCTATGGTAGATGAAGTCGATGCGGTCAGGTGGCTCCTGCGACTCCGGATGCACCGGCGACCAGGTGAAGGCGGGGCTCCGTACCGGGTCGGGATGCAGCTCGCGGAACGTGTCCTTGAGTCCGGCCTCGAGCGGGTACTTGGACGTCGGCCACTCGTAGTAGCCAACTCCGCAGTGCGCGTCCTTGGTCGCATCGATCCAGTCCAGCTGCGACGGCGCGTTGAAGTCTCCCGTCAGGAACACAGGCACCTTGTCGGCGTTGCGGACGAGCTCGGCAATCGCCGCGGAGATGGCCATGATTTGGGGCGTGCGGCCGGATTCCGCCTCCCGCTTGGTGACTTGCTCGGCCGTCATGTTGCTGAAGCAAAAGTCGTAGGGCCCGTACGGGTCGTAGCCGAGGTGCGCCGTGTAAAAGATGATTTCGCTCTCTTTTCCGTCGAGCTGGATGCGCACGGCGTCTGCCGCGTCGTCGGCGTCGAGATGCTCGACAATCGGATAGCGGGAGAGGATGGCCTTGTCGCCCTTGTCGTGGTGGTAGTAGCCCAGTGCCTTGGCGAGGCGCGTGCCCGCGTCGCCAGGTTTGACCGTCTCCTGGAGGCCAATCACGTCCGAGTTGGTACTTGCCAGGTAGCTAACCTGCTTATAGTTGCTGTTGTGGACGAAGTTGCCGCCGACCCAGATGTTCATTGTCGTCACTTTGAGCTGGTCGACCATGGGCGCGCCAACGGCCACCACAGGAATTCTGACCTGTAGAGTCTTCCTGGAGCCGTTTTCAGCCGTAGCCTCCACCACGACGACCGTTCTCCCGCGATCCCCCTTGGCGGGCGTGCCCGAGATGCGGCCGTCGCTGCCGACCTTGACCCAGCCAGACTTGGACGAGTCCGAGACGAGCTTGAACCTGGGCGGCTGCAGACGGCCTTTGACCAGACCACCCACACGCGCCGAGAACGATTCCTTTTCCCGTGCATTTTGCGTCGTAAAGTGGCTCACTATAAACTCAATAGGGCCCGTCTCGCCACGGTTCAGTACTGTGACGGGGCCGGCGAGCTTATCGTACCCGTCCCTAGCGAGGAACCAGGCCGTGTACTCGCCAGGCTCAGCGTAGGGGGGCTGGATCTGAACGGTGCCGCTGGCCTGGGGCGCGTAAGTCCAGTAGAGGTAATTGGTACTCTGATCGGCCTGGTCCGGGTCGTAGCCCTTTGGGTAAATGGCAATCCAGTTTGTCTTGTCAGGCGACGTTGTGCTGTACTCAAAAGCGAACGCGGGCTTGTCACCGTCAAAATGGAGAGAGCTGGCTGAGCTGGAGGCACTGGCGGCGCTGGCCTGCCAGGTCAATGAAGCCGGTACCAGCGCGGCTACGAGCGTCCAAAACTGCATCGTAAACGTCTTGAGGTTGGAAGAATCGAAACTTGAAGGTCCACCGGGGCGTGGACGAAGGGCACGGACAGAGGTATTTATGCGATCGGACTTGTCCGCGGCTCTCTACTTCCGTCTCCATTGTATTATCGCGTTCACTTCCCGAGATACTTAAAAACTTCATCGTAGGCAAGCAGCCAAGGCCTTGCCGTGGAGACGTGCTTGTACCTATGTGGAAGGTTCTCAGACCCGTCTTGGCAAGAAGACGGGATCATTATCCAATAGCTTTGGTCTCTAGTTCAACGTGCAGTCGCAAATAATAGCCGCTTTCCATCCGGAGTATTCGAGCAATCAATACAGTATTCTCGCTATCGGCTATGTCTGTTCCTATTAGTTACGTCTCGGTGTGGTTCTCCCGCTAGTTTCTAGCGTGACGCGTGAGCGTGACGCAAGATGGTAAAAAGTGATAATAAGAGGTAGAGTAGTAGATTAAAGGAAGTAGGTTTCTTTAGTTACACTAACTATTATTTTCGAACTTAGGTAGTTCTATTAATAGAAAGTAACCAAGTTACTGACTATAATTCAGACTCTAGGAAAGGAGATTCCTCTTTATATACGCCAGCGCCAAAAGACCGTAGCTTCGGCACTCCCAAAAGTGTCGTCGCCGACATAGACTCGACAAGCTACTTGCGCATTGCACTGCTAGCAGGGCAAGGCACCAATTCAGAGCACCGTCTTGGAAAAACGGAACTGGATCCGCCGTGTAATTCTGTGGGAAGACACAAATGAGTGGTCAAAGGGTTAAAGTACCCCGCTTGAAAATAGAGTTCATCATTGTATCTGTAGATCCGTTCCAGCACAGGGAATACCACAGATCGAGAAAAGACTGAGCAAGTTGGCAAGTTGACATCAATTACGGAGTAGGGTGGCATCGATTCTCGTAGCTTGGCAGCGACCTAGTTGCCAGGCCAAATAGGCGGTCAGTGGTTTATCGCGCAAATGGTTGGCCGCTCTGAGAGGCTTCACTCAATATTATACAGCCAAGGCAGCTGTCAGTGGGCTGTGAGGCGCTGGTTAGCTCACATCTAGTCCCAGACAGGCAGCTTACGCGTCTATGTAGCTAGTGATAAAGGGTCGTATGTGAGATTGAAATTTGCCATCGAGTGGCCTCAGATCGTTCCGTGGAGCCGCATGTCAGAATTCGCGAACAAATATGCAGTAGTCGGCATTACACTTGTTGGCTGAGATCAACTGTCGAGTGTTGGCTCCGAGATGCGATGTGGGAGCTGGTGTAACCCGGCGGTACCCGCCCCTAGGTGGGCATTGAGCACGATGGGGCAGCCACAGCAGTGTCGACATACTGCCTCGTGCCTCGTCATAGATGTGAGCGTGCCATTTGGCTGGGCGCCAGAATTGTACCTGCTCTGTCTTTCAATAGGGTCATGACTCGTGTTGGCTCTATGGGTCTCCCGTCAGCCATTTGTAATGGTTTTTTTCCTCGCTCAAATTGTTTGCACACACTCGGCATGGAGGGGTTGTCCAGCGGCAGCGCTGGGCTAACTTCAAGACTGTCCGTCACATGTCAGTGTCACAGCAGCTGCATGGATACGAATACTGATAGACGTATTTGGAAAATAGATACGCTTCTCTCGCACATGGAGATAATTCAGCGGCCGTATATTCTTCACGAACCGCTTTGCACTGTGTTTCGGGCTCGAAATTGGATAAAATTTCTAGACGAGATCCTACCCTGTAAGGTTGTGCCTTTTAATCAGCCCCTTTCTTCACAGACCGCAACCCCATGTTATTTTTAGCTGGCAGCAGATTGGATTCTTGGCTGTTCGGGCAACTGTCGCAAGAACATGGCACCACAGTGGGCTGTCGCCAATATCCGTGCCTTTTTAACAGGACGACATTGAATCAGTACGCGAGGCCGTACTGGTACAAACTCATTCGGGGCAAGATGAAATCCAGGATTGGCCAATCAGGGGCAGCTTGGCAACCTTATGCAGGAGGTTAAAAAAAACACGAAATAGTTCAGACAAAGTGCCTGCAGCACGTGGTACAGCGAGCAGAAGGGAAAAAATCAATGAAAAGAAAGGGGAAAATATATCGTGGTGATTTCGGGATAGATGGTTCGAAAGTCGAGCGCACTGGAGATTTTACTAGCACAGATCTGGGGTGGTGCGTGCATAATTCAGGCACAATTCAGGGACATCTAAATACTCCGTAAGGATAGCTGATCTAGGAACCGTCAGGGGAAATCAGGCATAGTCTCCACCCTCGCAACCTCGACAAGCCAATCCCCTCAACGTCCCTGATTTTCAGCCTCCAGGACTTACCAAGGCCGGAATGGTGGCAGAGGCAGTGCATGCTTGTCTCAAACACGGCAGCTCCCTGCATAAATAGTGGTTATTTTTCTTTTGTATCCGTACTTCGTAGCGCTGAAAAGGCCATTCTTCGCGTCTCTCGGCGCCAACTTCCAGGGGTCGTGAATCACGTGGATCCCGGGCTGTACACGCCTTGTGCTGCCTCACCTCCATTTTGCTTTCTTCATTCATTGTTCCTCATCTTCTTTCGTTTCATCCGTCGTTTCCTCCTTTTCCGTCTCTGCATCATCCCACTACGCCGCTTGTTTTTTTCAACGCGGCTTCGTCACTCATTTGACAAAGCAGACCTTTTCCACTCTCTGACTCTTCTTCTCATTAAAACACCGTTGACGCCATCGATTCTCTAGCAAACAACCGTAGCCATGCATCTGACTTCCACTCTCCTCGCCGGTGCCGCTGCCGTCGCCTCGGCCGCCGCCAACAGCAACTACCTCGGCTTCAACTCGGGCTCTACCCTCGCCGACCGCTCCGCCAAGTTCAAGAAGGACTTTGAGGCCGAGTTCAAGACAGCCCAGGCTCTCAACGGCGCCCCTGGAAAGTTCAACGCCGTCCGCCTCTACACCAACATCCAGGCTTACTCCACCGACGACCCCATCTCGGCCTTCGAGGCTGCCATCGACACCGAGACTTACCTGCTCCTCGGAATCTGGGCTTCAGGCGCAGACAACATTAACAAGGAGCTAAGCGCCCTAAAAAAGGCCATCGACACGTACGGCTCCAAGTTCACCGACCTCGTCATTGGCATGTCCATTGGCTCCGAGGATCTCTACCGCAACTCCCAAACCGGCACTAAGAACAAGGCCGGCCTTGGTGCTGACCCTGATGTCATCCTCAGCTTCATCAAGGACTACAAGAAGGCCGTCGACGGCGGAGCCCTCGCCAAAGTTCCCGTCGGCCACGTCGACACCTGGGACGCCTGGACCAACAGCAGCAACAAGGCCATCATTGACGCCGTCGACTGGATCGGCGTCGACGAGTACCCCTACTACGAGAGCGGCAAGGGCAACGACATTAAGAATGCCAGCAAGCTCTTTGACAAGGCCTACGACGCTACCATTGCCGTCGCCAACGGCAAGCCCGTTTGGGTCACCGAGACTGGATGGCCCGTCACGGGCGAGAAATGGGACGAGGCTGAGCCCTCGGTCGAGAACGCCAAATACTACTGGGACGAGATTGGCTGCCGTCAACTCTTTGGCAAGACTCCTACCTTCTGGTACAACCTCCGCGACTCCAACCCCGACAACAAGATGAAGTTTGCTATCACCAAGGACCTGAGCACCACCCCGCTTTTCAACCTGACCTGCCCCGCCACCTTTGACACCGACAGCAGCTCCTCATCCTCGTCCTCGGCTTCCTCTTCTTCCATCGGCTCTAGCACTGCCACTTCTCGCTCTGAGAACTCGTCCACCTCGGCCTCGGTCCCAACCAGCACAAGCTCCCCTGGCTCCGGCTCCGGTTCCACCCCAGGTTCAGGCTCTGACTCGGCCAACGCAACCTCCGGTTCTGGCGTCAGCGCTGTTAGCAGCGGCTCGGCTCGGCCCAGCACCGTCAACAAGGACTCTGCCGCTGGCAAAATGGTTGCCTCGAGCTCTGTCGCTGGTGTCCTTGCCCTCGTCGGTGCCTTCTTCCTGCTGTAAGCGCGACCAGGTCACTCTAATTGTACATGGGCCAGCTAGTCAGTACTGCCCGTAATTTGTTGTGTGTCCTTGCTGGTCAGATATGGACGCGGATAGACATTTGTACTTGAATTTCATAGACGCATCGATAATCATTTTTGTGCCTCCACCCTTTCATTGTGTTTTAGTCTTGGCCGTGGATTTGGCCTGGCAGTGAATTTGGCCTGGCATGCATTGGCCATCTAACCATCCCACTAGATTGCCCACTCTTACCCGCATCCGTCTCCATCAAGAAGATAAACTTGGTGTTTGCCCCATGGTGTTTGCCCCATGAATAATATATCGGTGCTTCTATTGATATAAGACTTAGGTTGTTCCACCTTTTGCTTTTGCGCGACAGCTTGTTATATAGGTCCCGCATTTCTGCGTTGACAGCTGTCAAGGCCAGTAAAAACTACCGAACCATGCAGGCTGATGCGAGACCAACACATCGAGGCACGCCGACCTACATTAGCGTGGATCTGGAAAGCTTCCGAATCGTCACTACGTTGTTCAGGGTCGCGAAAGTTACGCGGGGTCAACTACGAGATAAACAAACAGACCCAAAGTATGTGCTTCGAGACCGTTCTGGATTCAACCACAGATTTATAAATATGTCCATCGCGAAGTGCACGAGTTTGTACCCTGCCACTGGCTTGGGGTGAGCTTCATTGTTTTACTCAGAGATTGCAGTTGAACGAATACCAATAACTCGTAGCTGTGCTGTCACTCTGCTTCATGCGGAAACAGCCTATACACTTTGTTTCTTATCAACAATAGTGATGCTACGTTGTCATCGCAGCGCTGCTCTGCTCGAAATTTTGAAGTGCTGAAGTGGTCACTGCTGAACGAAACCCTACGGTAGTGACTGAGGAAGGCTTACCTAGAAGAAAAAGTACACAAGAAGACACTGACTCGCTCAGAGCTACAATGAAATACAAAAGAAGGTTCGTAAAAGTGTGAAAAGGGTTGACGAGCCCCAGCCCTCCAGCCACATTTGTTGTCTCTCGAGCTAGTTCATCTCGACCCCTTTGCCGTTCTACTATATTCAGGAACACCGAGGTACATGTTCAAGTTGCCTGATTGCTAAGACTTGAATGGACAAGCTCGTCAACCTTGTCCATAAAGCTTCACTAGCGAGGATACATGAAGTACTCGCTCCAAGATTTAGGACTGCCTCCAAGGTATATAAGACGCTAGGTCAGCGCGTCTGACTACCGCAATTTTCACAGTTTCCATTACTTGTGCCATTCTCAACATCAATTATGCCTGCAATGCTCAGTATCCCAGGGGCCATGTGCCTGGCCCTCGCCGCCTCCAAGCCCCTCAACATTGGCGACGCCACCACCATCGACGTGCTTTTGCCCACCGACGGTCCCCAAGTGCCGATTGAACTTGACCCGGCCAGCCGCGTGCCTGTTACCGTTGCCACCGGTATCGTGCCCGAGGTGGAAGCCCGTAAGCGCCTGTCTCTCGCCACGGCGCACGGCGGCGCTCTCGACCTGCCTGCCGCTCCTCCCGCGCCGACCGACGCCATGACCGGCGTGGCCACCGCTAACAGCGCGCGCATCACCGTCGTCAACAGTCACGACGTGCCCGTTACCACGGTGCTCGTCACTGGCGAGGGCAACGAGCCCGAGGGTAACGTGGGGGCCGGCAAGCTCGAGAGAGGCGAGTACGGCATCTTTACGGTCGTGGAAGGCTGGAGCGGCCGCGTGGCTTTGAACGTCGAGGGAAGGTGAGTTGGCCAGACCAAGGAGAGTGAAACTGCAAGGAGTTGACTGCTAATATGGATAGTTCCGTAACCATGGGTGACGAGTCCCTGATCGAGGGCAGCTTCACTGACCAAGGCCACGCCGTCGTAGGTGACATCAACGTGAGCTACGTGTAAGTAATGTTCCCTGGCTTTTTGCGTCAATGCAAGACTAACACGCTCGTCCTTAGGGATGGCTTCACCGTCCCTGCCCTCTGCTGGTGCAACGAGAACCGGCGCTCGGCTGGCTGCTCCAAGAACCTCCACAAGATCATGGAATGCCCTGTATGTATAAACTCTGCGGCTGTTTGACAAGACGTGTTCATTGCTAATCCGTATCCGCCAAAAGACCCCCAACGGCCACGGCTCGTGCAGGAACCCCAGCCGCGGCCTAAACGTGTCGGAACCCACGGCTTTCTTTGAGCCCTGTTTCTATCAGGGCGGCGCGTACACGTTTGACTGGGACCACGAGGCCAACTCCCTCAACGGCTTCTGCCCGGACGAGCAGTACACCTGCTGCATCGGTGAAATCTGCCACGCATAGAGGGAGAACGGCGGACGATTTTTATGGATATATATGAAAGACAACGCATGTATACGGTTCTGCCGAGTCTGATAAGTCGAGTAATGAAGGAAAGGTGTGCAAGAACGAGTAATGCTGAGACGATCTGTCAAAGACAAGTCGCCTAATTGCCTTTTTTCTTAGTATAATTCGACGAGGGAAGTAATAAAAGCTGTGAATTAATCTGCGATGCCGCTTTCATTTTTTTCCTCAATTGGAACGATTGCCATGCTGCTAGGAGACTGGTGATTTGAGTGCTCTCGAGCAACGAGAGAGGCAAAGGGATTTGGCAGCGGTGATGTGCCTTCCTACTGGGGGCTCGAGAGGACATCCATTACGGGAGCGAACATGCCCAGTGAGTGATGTATAGCTGCAGAGGGAAAGATGAGAAAAAAAGGGTCACAATGATAATGGTTGATGAAAGTTAACATGTGATATATATAAGTTGATGTTTGGAGTCGTTGCGATCCGCGGTGGCTGGGACAGCTGAATTTGCAGTAACTAGGTCGTGACTCACGCAAATAATCAAGGAACTAGATAAATACTACCTGCGCGCAATGTGGAAAACGCGTCAAAATAGTTCAAACCCAATATACCCTTTGCATTCAAGCTTTTCAACTTTCCCAACCTAACATTTTGCCCAACTATCGCTAGCTCTCTCTGGTCGACAACTTGGCCATGGATACTTTGTCGGCCAATGTCCGATACTCCCACTTGACGTGGAACTGCCCACTGTCAGCATCATCCGCGGAACACCTGCTGCGCAAACTTCAACTCGACGCCGAAAAGACTATTGTCGATATCGGGTGCGGCTGGGGCGAGCTCCTCCTGCGTGCAACCAAGCAATCAGGTGCTGCAGCTGTCGGTGTTGACACGGACGCCCATCTCCTCGCGCGCTGCAAATCAAGCGCGGACAAGCAGAACCTTGAGATTGACCTCGTCAATATGCCAGGCCAGGAGTGGAAAGACCAGCGCGACCGCGCAATTTGTATCGGGTCGTCGCATGCGTTTGGCGGGACGCGACGGATGCTTGAGAGCCTGGCCACGATTGTCCCGCAAGGTCGGGTACTAGTAGGGGACATGTGCTGGGAGAGGCCGCCGTCGGAGGAGTGCGTGGACATGTTTGGCGATGAGGTGCTGTCCCTGAAGAGTATTGTTGCGCTGTGTAGGGAGACGGGCTGGAAGCTCATGCATCTGGAGACGGCGACGCAGCAGGACTGGGATGCATTCGAGTCTGGCCATCGCGCAGGGGCGAGGGAGTGGCTTTTGATGAATCCAGATGCTGCAAAGGCCGGAAGGGTGATGGAGGATTTGGCTAAAAGGGAGGATGGTTATTTCGGTGCATACCGAGGGCAGTTGGGATTCGTTTTTGCGATTCTGGCTAGATAGGTGAATAATGTACCGCGCCGCAGTGTCTATAGTATATCTGTTTGTATGCGGCCATGGACAAATACTATTGCTCAATGAAACTTGAAGTGCCTCGTATGACTATTGTATAGACCGCCTACGAGCACTTGTGAACAGTGACAGAGCGCCACTTTGGTGTGTCGACGAAAGTCGAGTTGACCATGACCTCGGTGACTACAACTGGTTTCAACAAGAGATCGATCTTCTTATGACCGACACTAGTACCATTCGACAACAAGCTCCAACCCTCCAGAGTGTCATTTCCCTGCCTGCCCCAGACCTGGTATGTGCGAATGACCTGGCCGTCTGTCTGGTCCTCCATGAGCACGACGCGGTCAATCTCGGCGGGCTTGTCGAATATCAGCGTGTAGATACCCTTCGCCCTGTCACGCTTCTTGCACGACGGCTGCACGGCGTGGTCGTAGCACTGCCGGATAAAGTCGCCGAGCTCCTTGTACCGCGCGACGTGGGCGTCGGGGACCAGACCCCGGCGGTCGGGCGACATGTCGAGGGCGAGCACGCAGTTGCGGCCGACCGTCTCGTGGTAGACCTTGATGAGCTCCGCGAGCGAGCGCAGCGGCGTGTTGACGCCAAAGAACCAGCGGCCGCCCGCCTGCAACGCCGTGTCGCACTCAGAGGGCGTGAACCAGGGGCTATCGGACTCGCCAGATTTCGTGAGGCCACTGTACGCCAGGTAAGTTGGGAAATGATTCCGTACGAGTGTAGGTGAGAAGCCTTACGTTGACCAGTTCTCCTCCTCGGCATGGCCAAGCTCGTTACCGATCCAGCGGACTATCATCTATTAGAAAAAGGGCGGCTATACCCCGTGCCTGTGGAATATACTTGAATTATCCGATACACAGGTACCGTCGTCCTGGCAGCCGTTAAAGATGACGGCGTTGGGCTGTGCCTTTTGCAGTAGAGACTGAAGGCGGTCTTTCTGGTCGCCACTGTATCCGCCATCAAACCAAATCTGTCCCTATTAGTCAAGCCACGTCCCTTCAAGCTTTAAAAAAAAAAATTTTTCATCTCACCTCAGTCAAGTTGCCATATTTGCCCCATAGCTCTTCGAGCTGCGTAAAGACGATATCGTTGTAGACATCGGTAGTGATGCCGAGCTGGCCGGGCCCGGCCGGGACGTTGCGGACATGCGCAGACTTGACATTGAGGTAGTTGTTGACAACAACGCTGTAGTAAAATCCATGCCCAAACCCATACTTGCTCGTAGACTCGACAAAATTCTCCACCACGTCTTTGCCTTTGACGGGAGATTGGGCAATCGTGTAGTTGTACGGGACCGTCTCACCAGCAAGGTCCTTGAAGCTGACCTTTGTGGGCCAGGTGGTGAAGCCGCAGTTGTGCTTGGCGACGAGCGTGGCGTATTTGCCACCAAAGCTCTTGATGGCCTCCATCCACTGGTCCGTGTCCAGCTGGGCCGGGTCGAAGAGGGACCGCGGGGGCACCAGGGCGGGGTCGCCGTTGCAGCCGTCCTGCGCAATGTAAGTGGCCATGTTGAAATGAATCAGGCAGCCCATCTCGCGGTCCTGAAATGCCAGCTGCTCCTTGGTCGGCAGCGCAATCTTGGAGCCGTCAATGGGGGATATGCGCCACTTGCCGGGCGGCGTAGGGCCACCGGCGCCGTCCCGGGTCCGCAGGCCATGCGCCGCTACGGAGATCAGGGCCGTGATGAGTCCAGCTGTCGTCTTCATTACTTTGAGGTGGCGGGGATACCTGAGGTTGTGTATGAAAATATGGGTTGGACTGGGTGAGAAAATGGTGAGAAAATGGTGAGAAAATGGTGAAGAAGAGTTTTGTTAAAATGACGTTGCCATCAAGCTTATATTGCGAGGGAACATTGCCGGCTTATACAATATTGAATCCCCGAGTGACATTGATAAAGAACCCAGAAATATCCTTCGGGGTTATGCTCACGGGAGGGACCGACCGGTCCTTGTCACCAAATCAGCAATCCAGTGAGGGGAAGTTCAACCGTCGGATGGAGATAGAGCATGCAGGTATTATTACAGCTACACTTATCGTAGGACCTATGCACCTGCGAGAAGGCGGTTAGTTCGAATCTAGCCAGGGTCGCCTTTTAACCCGTATCTACCACGTCACAGTAGCACAGTCCTCCTTGCGATAGTAGGGGCGTGATCTGCTACGTTAACGGCAGCGAAATTAACTCTGAGAAAAAGTCACTTTATCTACCACGTTACAGTAGCGTTTAGTCTACGAGATAACTTCTACCGACGGTAGCGTTCTTATGCAGCTTCTCCGAGATAGAAGGCCACTACGAGCAGCAGAAGAACCACGCACACAGGGCTAAAAAGAAGGTAGGGTGTAGGGATTCTTACTTGTGTAGTTTTCTAGGGGTTTCCCCTATATCTTAGGCAGCCCACTAGACCATAGAGGGACTAGAGGGCTCTTACGAGCCACTTGGCGTAAATATATATATATATATGTATATATGGTGCTGGGGGGCCAGGGTTGCAGCTCCAAGCTCCCTCCCGCGGCGACGGCACCACCACCAGCGATCAACGGATGAGTGCAGATAAATGCCGACTTAGTTGCATGCACAGCGTCATCCCGACATGAACGTAGAGGTCAGATGAGACGGCAGCCTGCCAAAGAAGAAGGAATGAATGAAAGAAAGAAAGTAATCATATTTCTAACGTCATTAAGCATCCATCATACAGATCGGACACTGCTATATAACAAAGGGAAAGGGGTATCGTTTAAATGTTCTTGGAGTTTGCAGCAATCATGTTGCGGACAGGGAACTGAATCCAAGCGGGCAGACTGCGGAATCCAGTGATGAAGGACAATCTCTCGGGACAGACGACCTGAGCACCCTTGCAGGCAAAGACCTGGTCGGTGAGCTGGCGGGCGACGTCGTCGCTGGTGAGGAGGCGAATACCGCCCTTTTGCAGCTCGTCGCTAAACTTGGCGACGAGGGGCGTGGCGACAAAGTTGGGGTGGACAACGGTGGTCAGGACGCCAGTGGCGCCGTAGGTGTTGCGCAGCTCAGAGTTGAGCGACTCGTGGAAGGCGAGGGCGGCGGCCTTGGTGGCCGAGTAGTCGGCGCCCTTGGCGAGGGCGACAAACGAGGCCATGCTGGCGACGGTGACGACGTGGCCCTTGTTGACCTCGATCATGTGGGGGACAAAGGCCTGGCACATGTACCAGTGGGAGATTGTGTTGACGGCAAAGACCTTGTTGAGAGTGGCGGGGGGGATCTCGAGGATGTTCTTGGGGACGGTGATGCCGGCATTGTTGATCAGGATGGAAGGGTGGCCGTACTCGGCGCGGACGGCGTCGGCGGCCTTGTTGACAGACTCCGGGTCGGTGACGTCGCACTTGAAGTAGCGGACGTGGCGGTGGCCCTCGAGGCCCTTGGGCAGAGGCTGGACGTCGAGAATGGCGCACTTGACGCCCCTTGCCGTGAGCTGCTCGACGACGTTGAGGCCGATGCCGCTGCAGCCGCCGGTGACGACGGCGACCTCGGCGGGCCAGTCCCAGCCCTTGGCCTTTGTGAAGCGCCACGCGTTGGAGGCGGCCGAGTTGAGCACCGCGTTGACGCCCTTGACCAGGCCCCAGCCAAAGACGACCTTGAGGGCCAGCTCGACCGTCTCGGGCTTGGCCGCCTTGTCGCCGAGAAAGGACAGGCGCCGGACGATTTCGGCCTGCAGGTCGGCGGGCGCCTGCGTGAAGGCGAGAAGCGCGGCGCCGGTGACGACGGGGCTCGTGAGGAGGCGGGCGAGAGAGCCAAACGCCTGGACGGGCGTGGACTCGAGGTAATGAACGAGCGTCATGGTGTTTGCAAAGGTGGTTCGGCTGTATGGGTGGGAGCAGGGCGGGGGGCCGGGCAGGGATGTCGAGGCGGAGCTGCGGAAATAAAGGGCGATTGACGGTATAACAGCTAGGATAAACAGAAAGAAGAACCCAATTATCAAAGAAGAAAAAGATGAAAAACAAAAGGCAGGAAAAGATTTAAATAGACTGACGACGGGCCGGATTTGGGAGGGGCTTCGTTGCTGTGATCCTCGGCTTGAAGCTTGTGTCGGCTGGGGAATTTGGGTTTTGCTGGAGAACCGATGCGCTAACTGGATTGGGCCGAATGGGGGCGATTTACGTGTAGATTCGATTTACAGGGCTCTTCAGGGGCAAATCCACCATATTTTCTGCACGTTCTCCCGGAGCTACAGCGCCCAGGACCACTGGAAATTGGGGAGGCCGCCTGTGCCGGTAATAAGCAAGACAGTTGGTCCCCGGGGGCCCGGGGGGGAGGGCACAGGAATCCGTACCGTGTATTTTCTAAAAGTATTTTCGTTCGTTGACAGATGAACATGTTGACTTGAATACTACCGTTCGTATGTGCAAATTAACAATACAATTGACCTGTCTTATTACTGAACCGTCGGGGGCGACCAACCTTCGGGGCCGGGCCAACCAGCGAACCCGGCAGTTCGCCCGAGGGGCGCCGCCAACACACGTGCACCACCCACCCATCTTGCCATGCACCGTGCGCTTGATGATACGAAAACCCGAACCCAGCCTGCTTGCCTGACATCTCTGCACAATGAGCAGATATTCCTTTGTTAGACAAGCACAGCGTCATTGTCCAACAACTCGAGGCACCTTTTCCCCCTTATTACTCTCGTCCTTTGTGGCAATACGGCAATTCAAGGCATCCAGGAGCTCGCGCTGCGTTCCTCCATTGCGAGAATTCTTGGCGTATTGGGGGCGTAATCACATGCATCTGTCAAGTTATTTGCCTTGGTTGACAACGGCCGTGGCAGGTTGACAGGTTGTGGCTGAATTATGCACACGCCACCCAACAGTTGGACCTGACAGCTCTCTGTGGCTACCCAATGACGGCATTACATGACAACTATCCATTTGTTGCTCGTGATCAACAATGCCAGCCCTTTCCCTCCTTCATTCAATCATCCAATCACGCTTTCATCTGATTCTATTCCACGCTAACATCCGAAAGTGCACACAGTTGCAGTCGGCCAAGTCTAGTTGTTGGCTCTATTCCGGGCGGAATTTCAAGTTGTTTCAAATCTTTGACTACGAGTCACCTCGTCCGATTGATCTGTTGCAGGGGCGGCCTGTTTTTATGAGCCCACAGACAGGATCTACGGACCCAACATGTTTGGCCCTCTTTATCCGGCTTTACTAGAACCTAGCCTGTCATTCATCCATGAGATATTTTGATTCCATATACTTTTCATCAAGTAGCCTTCTATCGTTGAGGCCAAGTACCAAAAACTCCGAAGAATAGCTCCCATACCATTGATCAATCAAGGCCCCACCTAGTACTTCGAGCTCGGCCCTGTCAGATGCTGAAACTGTCACCACCATCAACCACGGACCTGAATCCACCAGTCTGCCGTTCAAAAGACAAAGCACACACATTGCCGTGAAAATTCTCATCATTTCTACTCAGTACCTCATCACCGCTCAGCATCAATCATCTTCCGCGGCCACGAGAACAATTTCCACGAGAACAATTTCCACTTACCCCAGCTCTGGTGGGGTGTGGACTCTCCAAACAGAGACAGCCCGCGGCCCCCAAAGGCACACTAGTCAGTACACGGGCTTCCAAGCCGCATCAATCGAGGCCCATCTGACTCGGAGTCATCATCACGCAGCGATCGGAGGTAGCTCTCCCGTCGTCGCATCTTCAGCCCATAGAATCACCGCCATCGTGGCTCCCTCATGACGCATGTCAAGGCTGGCCAGCGGCGCCGCGCCAAGGCGCCCAAAGTCCGCACTGGCTGCCGTACTTGCAAGTGAGTACAAGCCCGATTGAACAAACAGCGCGAGAGCTCCAATCTGCTTTGAGCTGAATGATCCTCCGCCTCAAGTCAAGTGCCAGTTGCTAACGAGATGAGCCTATAGAAGTAAGGCGATCGAAACCTGCCTGTCAATTGCAAAGCTCATTCGCCGATGAGCGGACTGTTGCTTCTGTGAGAATACACTGACACAAGTTCTAGTCCGCCGCGTCAAGTGCGACGAGGGTCGCCCGGCCTGTCAGAGATGTAAGCCCAGACACATCCTTTATTTAACTCGATAAAATCTCGCATTCAACTAATAGCTTGAACTAGGCACATCTACCGGTCGCACATGCGATGGCTACGGCCCCGTAATCGCCGCCACCCCGTCGCCGCTGGCCACACTCTCTCATGCCAAGTACTCGGGCCAGGAATGGCGGTCCTTTCAATATTTCCACGAAAAGACGCTAAAGCAGCTGTGCACATTCTTCCCTGACGACTTTTGGACCTCGTACGTGCTCAAGATTGCCAATACTGAGACAAGTATATGGCACTCCCTCATTGCGCTCTCCTCGTACCACGAGCTCTTTTCTGAGCAGCGCATGCCGCATCAGCAGGTGGAAGACCACTTTGCGCTGCATCAATACAATTCTTCCATTCAGCAAGTTTTGAGCATGGAAAAGAGCTCCCAAAGTGCCCATATACAGCTTGCGTCGTGTATACTGTTCATATGCGTCGAGGTAATAATTTCGTTGTTGCCCCCGTTGCGCGCTCACTAACAGACACGACAGACGCTTCGCGGACAAATTGTCCAAGTCGTCAGACTCGTAACCTTGGGATATCGAATATTGCAAGCAGAAGATGCCCTGGATAAAACATTTCGTCCGCCTGCGCCGGACGCATCAGACAGACGAAAACTCTTTGCTCTAGCCCGCAACTTTCTGAGTCAAGTTGTCTGCCAAATATACATTGTAAGTATCATGGCAACTTTGTATTTCACACTTGGTCTCTCGCACTAATAATAGCTAGCTTATAAATGACCTTGATCCTGATGTCAATGCCATCGCCGCCAACATTATTGAGAGCGGCCATGGACCCGGCCCTCGCGGCTACCGCTTCAATACAACCACCGACGCGCAGTCCGTTTTCAGCAGCATTCGGCTGCATTTTGACAAGTACGAAGAGGGAGCCATCGAGATTGCGCGATTCAATCTAGCCGCATGGACTCTAGCCTTTGACGCCTTCAAACGCACCATGCCCGACCACCTCGTCACGCCTTCCGAGCGCCGCACCATTGCGCTCCTCGAGCTGCGCCGGCTGTACTTTGCCGCCGAGCTCTCTGTAAACATTGTTCGCGGGCCCGTCGACCCCATGCTCTGGGACGCCCACCGCGAGACCTTTGTCAAGATTCTGGCCCTTGCGGATATTGCTCTGGCGAGGGACGACGACGACGGCGAGGGCAGTGGAAGTCAGCCTCACTTCCATATAAACACGGGACCCGTGCCTGTTTTGTATGGCTTGGTGCAGAAATGCCGCGATCTGGATCTTCGGATGCGCGCCATCCAGCTTCTCGCATCGCAGAACCGCCAAGAAGGCATCTGGAGCAGCAGGGTGGTTCTGGGTGCTGTCCTGCGTCTCGTGGCACTTGAGCAACAAGGGCTGGTGAATCCCACGACATGTGCCGATATTCCCCGTGAGAACAGGGTCATTACTATCAAAGTCGTCGAAAAAAGTCCTGGTGACTACACGGTGGGATTCGAGCTGCAGACCGGGTGGCACTGGGAAAAGGCGAGCACATTCTTATCATGAGGCATATTTGTGTCTATGAAAAAGTTGTGGTCCGCCGCCAAGTATAAGCGTGTATATTACGTGCATTATGAAATATATAACAGTGTCACTCCTTGTGCACTGGGTGTAATTTTACATAGTTTTGTGACAAAAGTCCAAACGCCAGTATCCAGTGAAGAAAATGTTTCAAGGGCCGCATTTACCTCGCTCCATCAACATATCAGCTTATAAAATACTTTCCATCGCGGCCAGTTTGCCTGCTCTTCCTTTTCCTGTTCTATTAATATGGGCAGATTAAACTGCCGCCGGCCTGTATCAACGTTCAAATCCTCAATTTTGACGTAGCGCGTCTTGTAATACAACTTGTGGCTGATGAAGAAGAGAAGCACCACCGGGGTGCCCATCCACTTGAGGAAAAAGTTTTGAACAATTTCCCTTGCGGCCATGTTTTCCGAATTTATTGGTGACGCGCCGACCCAGAATTGCGTGACAACGACTAGGCAGTTGAGCGCGAGCCCGACATATGAGCCCACGACACCAAACTGCGCTTGAAAGGGCAACTCGCCGGGCTCATGCCCGTGAGCGGCCCATGCGCGACGGAAGCGAATGTGGCAGAGACAAATCGAGCCCCAGGTAAAGATGGAAGACAGGCCCGACGCCGTCAATAGCCACTCGAGAACGACCTGTTGCTGCTTGAGATCGGCCAGGTATGCGAGGAAGCCGATGAGCGCGGCGAGAAATATAGCCACCAAGGGACGACCTTTGCGGTCGACGTAGCCGAGGATGCGCGGGGCCTGGCGCAGGTTCGCCATGGCGGCGAGCGTGCGCGTGGACCCAAAGACGGCCGAGTTGCCGACGGACAAGATGGCAACCAGAATGACGGCATTCATCACCGACGGCAGGATCTGAATGCCCGCGTCCTCAATGGCAATGACAAACGGCGACGTGTTGGCGTCGACGGGGCTCGTGCCGCCAAAGAGCCGGGGGCTGTCGTACGGCACCAAGAGGCCGACGAGCGTCAGGGCGACGACGTAGAAGAGCGTGATGCGCCAAAAGACCTGCTTAATGGCCGTGGGGAGCGACTTGCGCGGGGCGGCCGTTTCGGCGGCCGCGAGCCCGACGAGCTCCGTGCCGGCAAAGGCAAAGGCGGCCGTGGTGAAGACGCTGCAGATGCCCTTGAAGCCGTTGTGGAAAGCACCGGGCTCGTGCCAGTACTTGCCGCCAATGTAGCCGCCGTCGGGTGTGCCGCCGAGGTTGAGGACAATGGCGAGGAGGCTGCGCCGAGATGTAAGTAAGCATTGCGACAGTAAAAAATGAGAAGAAAAAAAAGAATATGCAGAGATTTGTGGTGGGAAAGCCCTACATGAAGCCAATGACGGCAATGACCTTGATCATGGAAAAGATGTACTCGGCTTCTCCGTAGCCCTTGACTCCAAACATGTTGATGGTCAGGATGGCGGCCAGGAATAAAGTCACAAAAACGCTTCTTGGAAGAGAATGGCTCCAGTAATCGAGGGTAAGTGAAGCAGCAATGATTTCCAACGGCAGTACCGAGAGCCATTGCAGCGCATAGCTGTGAGAGAAATGTCGTCAGTTTCCTGTGTTTTCGGGCCTCTCCAGGCGTTGTTAGGTTAGGCCCCAGTACTTACTTCCAGCCCATGGCAAATCCCCAAGAAGGGTCTAGAAATCGAGTAGACCAGGATGAAAAGGAGCCTGCAATGGGAAACACGACGGCAAGCTCACCAAGTGCCTGGCAAGTGCAGAAAAGCATAATACCAACGACCGAAAAGGCCAACAGTAGCGATGCAGGACCGCCGACGGCCAGTGCCTTGCCACTGGCGACGAACAATCCCGCTCCTTGCAAAGAGATTAGACTTTATAATCTCTCTCATCACCGTTTTTCCATCACGTATGGCGTGTGTTTAAACATACCGACCGATCCGCCAATCGCAATCATTTGAAGATGCCTCCCCTTGAGCCTGCGCATCAGTCCTCCCGTAGCCTGCGCATTCTCCATCGTGGCGCTGCGTAAATCATAATACGGCCCGACGACATTCGAGCGCACAATCGTGTCCGCGCCGTCTCTCGAGTAGAACTCGGACTGCGGATCCCGCCTGAAGCCTTGAAAGAAGCGCTCCATCCGCGGCGCGGGTGGTGCCTCGGCCTCGTCAACGGTCGGCTGCATCATCAGGTACCCCGCCGGCGATGCGCGGCCGCCGTCTCTGCTCCAGCGGTGGTCCATCATCTCCTTTGCCTCCAGCAAACGTTTACGTTGCGCGAGCTCTGAAGAACCAAGTGCGACAATCGCGTGAAGCGATACGCATCTGTCGCATCGATTCTGGTTGGGGTGCTTTGGTTGCCTTTAGCTGTGCTTTTTTTGGATGATGAGTTTGCCCCCCCGCGAATTTGATGAGAGACGTTGATGAGACATCAACAGTTACGGTCGTTTTACCCCCTTGGTGGTCAGCGAAAAACGTGACCATTAGTTAACTAGCAGAGAGTTTGAGCTAGCGCGAGGCGGAAAGGTTTTGGGCAACGCCGCCGTTTTTTTTCTTCATTGCCGATCATCCTACTGATACGGATACACAGACGGGCTGACGTGAGCGGCATTTCTGCGCCAGAAGTGTCGGGAAGAAACTGAACAAGGCTTGGCCAGTGCATACAAAAGCTGAAAATGCAACTGCATTGCCAGATTGATACATTGCTACAATTATGTAAGCCTGCTTTGTCTTGAAATGGTAAACGATTAGTTGCGGGCCCCAGACTGTAGCCATACGATGCATCAAATGGCCAAAGGCGAATGGTCGATCAGGTATGAATCGGCAAGAGGTCAAGAAGAATAAAGGCATTAAGAGGTGTGCCTGAGCAGAATGTAGAAATGAAACAGAAA
This sequence comes from Beauveria brongniartii, assembly GCA_030782485.1. Taxonomy (NCBI): domain Eukaryota; kingdom Fungi; phylum Ascomycota; class Sordariomycetes; order Hypocreales; family Cordycipitaceae; genus Beauveria; species Beauveria brongniartii. Next base: position 33,083 of record JARJPP010000139.1, read on the forward strand.
TATATAAAGTCTTACATCTTCAACTCTGAAAGGGACATGGATGAACGTGCAGGGTAAACACGAAAGGTAATTAGAACAAAGAACTCGCGAATTTGTTTAGGTCATGACTACTAATAGTTACAACCATCTTGATATACCAAGGTAGATGATATGCTGTATTTTGTAATTTTGTACCCAGAATGGTGCGCCCGGCTCATCCCTTTACCTGCAATAAAAAAGGACCAAGCAGGTCACAAAATCCACAGGGATGAGAGACGGGAAAAACACGTATCCAAGTGCCCGGGGCAAGGAAGTTATCTCCCAGTACAGGCCTGCGCCACAGTAATACTTTCACCACTCGCTGAAACTGCACACTAGGCTCGAGTTTCACCTTTACATGACTAGAAAAGACACCTGCCAAGTATTCTCGGAATCATATCAGCTGCATGCACGTCACCCAGAATTGCACGAAATGAGAACCTAAAAGGCCGGTTTTCTGCGCTTGGAACCACCCCTTGCGAAGATAGCTCTATCAGATCTACGGTAATTGATTGAAGGCGAATGTAGAAGGGAGGTGTTGAATGCTCCGTTCCGTTGTAGGGTGTGGGGCCCTGGCTGCTGAAATATCCGGAAATAACCACTTGTATTGACCCTACCATACTCGACTTCACAGCCCTCACCCCCACCACTCTTTGGCTTGTGGTTGCAACGCTCAAGTATGCAAAGAATGGGCTCGCCGAGTGGCGTGTAGAGTTACCGCGGTTTGGGGTAAAAGAACAAGGAAGAAGAAAGAATTGGCGCAAAATGGATGTTTAGGCAATAGCTAAGCTAGGATATTGTACCAGGCACCAGTTCGGCAACATCAGACCATGAAACAAATCAAACAGTGACTGGGCTGGCTAATAAGTGGGCAAGGTGTCTATTGAGATTCCGGCCCACCTACCTACCCTCTTACTCCGTATAACCACTGAATGAGTTGGTACTTTGTATCATTGCGATTGATATGGAGTTTACTGATAGGAACCGCTGCTTAGGCCTTACTGGACTTATAAAGATATCAATGAGCCTAATGGAACCAAGGCAAAAATTGTATCTGAGCCGATTTACCCCATCGTCCGCCGTAGGAGCCGCTCTCCGCCCCATCAGATAATCACAAGTCAAGTGCATCTCCGGACGCAAACATGAGCGCAGATGGCTCCAGGAACAAACAACAACACCAGGCAACCAAGAGAAACCGAAGCAGGCGGCACCGCAGCCATGAAAACTACACACGCAGCCACGCCCGTTACATTAACTGGTGCAAATACAACTCACAAACACACCATCTCGAATACATTCCTCTGGATCATGATACTTGCCCTGGGCCTTGCGCAAAGCTCTTCCTGGGTTAACAAGCAGTGTGAAAGCTGGCCATTTGAAATTCGGGGTTGCCGTGCGGGCTGTCTGGGAGCATGGTCGGCAGTAGCTGCTGGTCATGGATTTCTGCTGGCGGCCTTTATCAAAGGATACAATCCCATAACAGCCATAATAACTGCTGGCGCCGTGTGTCTAGTGCTGAAAATGGCCGTGTCTGTTGACAATGTACTGATAGTCTTTTATTCGGGGGCAACCGGGTTTTAGACAGTTAAGGGTTACACAAAAGAGTTCTAGTACGCCTGAGGCAGCGACCTTCAGACTGCGCAGATCGGTTTATCCAGAGTCACGGTGCGCTGGAGAGGGCTGGAGCAAGGTAGATGGGAGCAAACACGACTTGACACAACACATGACAACCAAGGGTCAACAGAAAGCAAACGATGCAGCCGGCGCAAGAAGCAAAGGGGGAGGGAAAGAAGGGCGAATGAACGAAGAAGAAGAAGAAGAAGAAGAAGAAGAAGAAGAAAAAGAAAAAGAAAGAGAGATCCAAGCTATCAGCCAACATAATATATATAGTCCACATCGCCAGTTTTGCTGGCTCGGTGCTTGACTCTAATATTCATCATCATCATATAAGCTTGAATCGTCTCCGCGTAACAGGCAAATCTCCCAGGAAACTTCCAGTGAAATTTCAGAATTGAAAAAAAAGGGGTTGGGATCAATGCCAGGAAGCATCAACAAATACGAGCACAGCCCAAACGGAACTAAGCTCGGAACCCCCTTCGCCTCAAGAATGAGCCCCATCGAGTAACTAGGCCGTGAAGCCCAGCAATCGCATAACTATCGACCTCGACAAGAATCTTCTGCGCCCGAAACCACCCCAGCAAGAGCCACAGGCGTCGGTCTACCATCCACCCGCTGTCTGCCAAGCGCACGCTCCTTTCCAGCCCGCACCCGACTCGGACTCGTATCTTCATCCTGTAAGGGTTCGAGCGACGGACTGTTGGGAAGAGACGTATCGGCTTCCAGGCAGGCGAATGTAGCGGTAGACTGGGCATGGTCATTGCTAGACGCGGCCAAGGCACCGAAGTCAGCCGCAGTGCTTTTATGGCGGCGCGTTTCCGCAGGTTCTTTTTCCGTAAAGAAAAAAGAAAGTGTCCGGGGACTTTCTCCCAAAGCTAGAATAAGAGACATTCCATATGAAACGTCTCTGTGTGTGAGCTTCGACAGCGATCTGTTGAGCGAAGGGGAGATGAAGAAGAAAGGAAAGGAAAAAAGGAACAAGAAAATTTGGAGCTCTGCTTTTCGCCTGGTGCTGTTGTGGGGAGGCTCCGCAGACGGCTGGCGCATGCATTTACAGGGGAGTGTCGCTCTAAGCGGGAGCTTGCTCGACTTCGCGATTTCAGCTAGCAGTCAGGCGGCGGCCTTGCACGAGTCCTACCTCTGCCTTGCACCTCTAGCAACTGCTGCCTATTCTATCTAGCTGCACTCGATAAATAGGTTTTGAGTGGAAAAAGTTCAACTTTGAACAACCTTTTGCTCTGCACTCATTCCCGACAAAAGTTGACAGACGTGCTGGGAAAAGAAAAATCAATTTGGGTTCGACGCCCTCGAGCACGCGTTCCTCGAAAGCCTCGAGATACGACACAAACCACTGCCCGCTTGCATCGGTACGCGATCCTGCATAAAATAACATGGCGGGCCTTTTTGGAGCCGCGGCCACGTCGAGCACGGCCACATCGAATGCGCTCGGCGATCTCAAGTCTGACGTCGCCCTGAGCGACCCTCCCACCGACACCATCACGGCGCTGTCCTTTTCGCCGGGCCAGAGTCAGCAGGACTTCCTTGCCATCTCTAGCTGGGACAACAAGGTTCGCATCTACGAAATCGCCCCAAACGGCCAGAGCCAGGGCCGCCACGCATTTGAGCACAGCCAACCCGTCTTTGACTGCGATTTTTCCAAGGTGAGTGGTGCGACGGTAGCACCGACAACGAGGTATCAAGATTGACCGCGTTGCAGGATGGAACAAAGGTCGTGTCCGCGTCGGCCGACAAGAACGTCAAGGTCTGCGACCTAGCCTCGCAGCAGGACATTGTCATCGGCACCCACGAACAGCCCGTGCGCTCGTGCCGCTTCTTCGACAGCAGCGGCACGCCCATGGTGGTAACGGGCTCGTGGGACAAGACGGTCAAGTACTGGGATCTGCGCCAGCAAGGCGCTGCTGCCAGCGTTCAGTGCCAGGAGCGTGTCTACACTGCCGACGTGCGCGATAACCTCTGCGTCGTGGGCACCGCCGACCGCTACATCAACATCATCAACCTCAAGGACCCGACCAAAATTTACAAGACTCTCCAGAGCCCGCTTAAATGGCAGACAAGGGTAGTTAGCTGCTTCACCGATGCTGCCGGCTTTGCTATTGGCAGCATTGAGGGGCGATGCGCGATTCAATACGTTGAGGAAAAGGATTCCACGTAACTCCCACCACCCCTCTCTTACATTCTAGAGCGTCTGCTAACCTTGGTAGATACAACTTTTCGTTCAAGTGTCATCGCGATAATGCCGTCAATAACATTGTCAATGTTCACGCCGTCAACGCAATTTCGTTTCACCCCGTCCACGGGACATTCAGCACCGCAGGCTCGGACGGCACGTTTCACTTTTGGGACAAGGACGCCAAGCACCGCCTCAAGGGCTACCCCAATGTCGGCGGCAGCATTACGGCGACGACGTTCAACAAGAGTGGTAGCATCTTTGCCTACGCCGTGGGCTACGATTGGAGCAAGGGCTACCAGCACAATACGCAAAACTTACCCATCAAGGTGATGCTGCACCCCATCCTTAACGACGAATGCAAGCCGCGTCCTTCAACGAAGAAGCGGTAGGGGAAGCCCCGGCGTTGATATGATGTGGCTAAAGTTGCGTTTCCTCATTTTCTCGCAAGAGTAGTGACTGTAATGCAGTTTTGATGGATGACTCTAAAGCAGGGAGACGGATGCGCGTTAAAGGAAAGGAGGGTCTCAAAATACCATGAGCAAAGAACCACAGTGTTCTGTATAGTAGTTAGTCATGATCCGGCAAGGCGGCTGGCTATATTATAACTGGATTCGCTGTTCTTTTTATGTACAAAATTGTGTTGCGCGCCAACCATCATTGCTGAGCGTGACCAGCCTTGTGATGTCTTTGCTATTCACAGTCACGGCTTGTTCCAATACACGGCTGTGAGGGAGGCATAGACAGAAAACACGACTATATCGTCTTTTTTCCAGCCTTTGAGAAAGCTACACGGCGACATCTACGCAATCAAGCGACAGGTTTAGTACTGTGGGCTTCTATGCATATAGAAGCAGAAATAATCGGCCGTCGGGCATCCATTAGGCGAATATCCGATGTCGTCTAGAGGTTAGGATCCTGCGCTTTCAAGTTACATTGAGTGCCGCAGTGGCCGGGGTTCGATTCCCCGCATCGGAGATCCATTGTTTCTTTTTTGTTTTTTTGCCGGCTTTGCTAGCATTCCCTTCCATCTAATTGTTATATGGGGTTTTCTTTTATTACTGACGTCTTTCTTGATCTCATGGTCCTTGTTTCTCCAGGTATTGCCGAAACCCGAGAACTAAAGTGTTGTAATGCAAGAAGTCTACTCGAGGATCGGAGTTGCAGCGCAACACTCAGATGTCGTGTGCCATTTTTTTTTTTTTTAAAAAAAAAAAAAAAAAAATCAGGTAAACGGAACTAACTATGGGAGTAAGGCAAAAGGTAATCTATCTGCTGCCAAGTCAGCCAGGTAAAGTACGTTAAAAGTTTTGGAACACCCGTATGCCAGTACTTTGCTCGTAATTTGCCGAGACACTGCATGGTTCGTCGTTATCCACTTACTCCTGCATTCAGAAATTAAAACCACTTTTCCCTCGAAAGCAAAAACAAAACTGATGATTACGGCGTGATGTGTTTCACGGTCCGAGCTGGATATTGACGACCCAACTGGGCAACTACTACGAGTATTACTATTTAGAGTAAAGAGAACAGAGAAAAGTGTGAAGGAAGAATTCAGGAGCGAAGGTTTTCAGTCCAACGATTCTAATCTTGCTTGTTGGCGCAGCTCGGTCAGAAGTGACGATGCCGCCGGCAAGAAAATCGACCCAGCCTCTTCCGTGCTCAGCCCGTGAAAGCATGGCCGCTGGTTAGGCATGCTGCTGATATCACCAAAAATGCGTGAAGGGTTGCACGCGGACGACTAGTTCCTCTAGTTAGAGAATACGAAGTCGCTGAGTGAATGCAAGCCGCGCTTTGTCTCACACATGCACGTCGGATAGTTGCGCAACAGTGAAGCTGATTGACGGTGGGGGCGATGTGGGGGTACATGGGTGATGTACCTCCGTACTGGAGTTTAATAAATGAACATAATTATAACTTATTCACGGCCTGGCCAGTCACTTCTCACTCCACTAAACTATGGAACAACATTGAATGTGTCATTATTATACTGTATGGCATTCGGCCAACTCACGAAAAGGCTTTACACCAAACGGGAAAACAATAGACGGCAGTTTTAAGGACGGTTTTTATTAGGTCAATTTTTAAAACCCACAGGGTCTATGGCTAACCCGAGAAGCCCACCTGGATTTGAGCAAGCATAGGCCGTCTTACAGCCAAGCAAAGAGACAAAGTTTCACCTATTTACCACAGAAAGCAGCAGGAAATTACAAGTAGGCCGAAACCAGATATAGCCTTGCGCTATAGGCCAGGCTTTCTTTTATGACGCACCATCTTTATAGAAGCCGAGTTATAATTACGAACCACTGGATTAAACTTCACCGTGTAACCGCAAAGGTGGCAAGCTCTTCGGGAACTGGAAGTTAATCTTGGGCTCCACGAAGAAGAGCTCCAGTGGTCAAGATGTGGGTTGGTGGGCCGCATGGGTTGTTGACGTCGATGCACTGATCAGATGAGTGGGCCTAAAGTAGTTAGAATCTAGTGGTGAGGGTAGGGGAAGGAGTTCCCTTTGCTGGTGATCAAGAAAGGCATCCATGAGAGCTACCAGCCACTTTATCTTAAACCGCCTTCTTGCTGTCTGTCCCTGAATTTACGAGGTGCTAGACGCAATCCTTGACAGTTGACCACGTATTCTCTACAATGTATAAAATAGTTGAGGGGCGGTATGGCGAGATTAGTTTTCCACTTTAAGTCTACTTTCTTGCGTTAATTCTCTTCAAGATCAGCATGGTTATTATAGCACTATATTTGATGATTGTAGAGTCGTATCGGCGGGCTTTTACGGTCAGTCACGCTATATAAAATCAACTTCACGGTGCCGAGGGCCGGCTTGATAATCCGTTGCCAAAGGGGATCGTGCTACCCTGCTGTATGGGAACTCTTTTGGGCAGGGAGTACGAAATCGAATTCATCTGACATGATTGAAACGGGATTTTGCCAGTGCAGACATTGTAATCGGCCATCTGCAGCAGCAACCGGATGACTTCATGCACGTAGTCGAGGCACGTAGCGTGAGGTCCATGTTCACGGAGCTGTGAAGTGACTTTGGACTTTTGATAATGTATCACCTCGTTTAGAGTGGAGATAGATTCAATCTGGGCGCTCTCGTGTAACACCGCAGTGTAAGAACGACGACACCGCCAGATTCGATCTGTCTGGTTATCTATCACAAGGAACGTAAGGCTACTGAGTAATTCCTGTCAAAACTTACGTTGTTTGTTGACTTCCTTGACGTTAGGCCCTGAATTTGAAAGTGGTGAAGTGAAAGATGACTAAGCGGAAGTTTAACTGAACTGCGGAGTACTCCTAAACACTCCCCAGGCCTACCACAGCAGCAAGTTTCTGCTTCTCAATACTCCTACCGTGATAAGCTACTAACTACATATCAAAGAATACGGCTAGTATAAAGAAGGTAGAAGGATAGATAGTAAGATAATTACTATAATATAGTAAAAGAATAATAGTAGTTTCTAATTAATAACTTTATTAATTATTAGAGGAGAGAAGTCCTCTTCTAGTAGTTCTTTACTATATTTTTATTCTTTTATAGCTATATAT